>VZUI01001460.1:0-145911 GCA_013401135.1 Cettia cetti
GCGCGGACGGTCGCGGGCCATGCGCGGCGCGGCAGCCGGCGGCTCCCGCTCGCTGGCTCAGCATGCGCGGGCTGTGCCCCCGCCTCTGCCTGCTGGCCGCCGCGCTGGGGCTCTGCGGGGGCAGCAGGAACTGCCCCGACCTCATCGTGGACCGCTGCCTCTGCGCCGCCGAGCGCGCCAAGGGGCCCGGCCGCCCGGCCCTCCGCATCAAAGTGGTCTGCACCGGCGGAGACTTGGTGGAAACTTTGCAGCCCGCCGTGCTGCCCAACCGCACCGTGTCCCTGTGAGTACGGCCCGCGGGGCAGCGCGCACCTGGCGCGGGCAGGGGGTGCCCCGGGGGAGACGCGCGGCTGGAGGGGACCCCGCGCCCGCCGCTCCGGAGCCCGCAGAACCGCTCCGTGCACTTCCCTGACCCTGCTTGTAGAAAGTCTGGTTTGTTTTCTTTCTTAGGGTTTTTTTTTTTTTTTTTTTTTTTTTTTTTTTTTTTTTTTTTTTTCGTGCTCAGTTGGGAAACTCCTGCTGGCGTTCGGGTCGAAGTGGGAGAGCTGGGCTTTCCCTGGTGTAAATTGCACGCTGCTGCGGGCGGCGGTTTGGGAAGTGTCAGTGGTGGCAGAACTGATGGAGCTCTCGTGTACCTACCTCTCCGCCAGCAATGGGACGGGCTCACACTGTCCGGGCAATAAATGAATGGTATCGGTAATGCTGAACTGCCTTCTGGAGTGCCGTGTCATTAACTGGTTTTCCCGTTCTCTCTCGTCTCGTCTAAATAAAGTTTGGAATTTGATGTCTCCTTTTTTAAAGATGAGTTTCTGTATAACCATATGAAACTCCCAGATCTTCAATATCGTTCAGAGTTGTTGGGTAATTTAAAATGAATCAGGGTATAGTGTTCAGGTGTTTGGGTGTTTTTTTTTTGTTGTTGTTGTTGTTGGTGATTGTTTGTTTTAAACCAGGAATTAGGTTATGATACTTTGTTGCCTGTTGCATATAGCTAAACTTAAATAAATAGTATGCTGTAAGTAAGGTGGCAGAACTTTCTGTGATTGTATCCTCAAGTACTGCTGAAAGTAATGTCCCTGTAATGCACCCAAGCACTAACAGCTCTGTGACATTTACCCTTTAGATCATGCACATATCAACAGATCTTTTACTGTTGAATTTAGTTCTGTTGACAATTCCTGCTATGAACATCTCCACTCTTCAGTGCATTTTCTTTAAGTCAACACTTTCAGGAGGCAACTGGCAAAGATAGTAATTTATAACATCTGGGGAGCTTGTGCTTGTAAATGTACAGATGTGCTGTGTATGCTCCAGTTCAGTTTTAGCTATAACTGTTGAGTGACTTGATGCTGATTATCTGAATGCTGATTATTTATTTAGGAAACTTTTGCTTCTATACAAGATAGAATAATTGCACTTCCTCCTAAATTTTAATAGGCTGGTTTAGAGTGCTACATTACTTACCAATGTAAGTTTTAACCTCAGTGATAAATTCACTGCTAGCTCTATAGTTTGTATAACTGGCTATGTAGTTAGAGGCGGTACTCACCAGGATTATAAAATGTTGATGTCTTGGGGAGGCAGGAACTATTTTTTCCTCTTGGTTAAAGAGCTGTAGAAGCTCTCTCATTCAACATGTCTGCAACGGTTTTTCCTCTTAAACATTGATTTGCAGAGTCTAATCTAGGTTTTTAAGAAACTTTTGCTGAGGTAAGTACCAGTCCAGCTGACCATGAGATCAACAGAAGTATGTATTCACTGCAGTGAAAAGAAGTTGAATTGGAAACAGAAGTGAGGAAAGATGAACAGTGGAGGTGGTGTGTTTGAAGTGGTAGGTGGGAGGATTTGCTTGCTTATACATATGATTTAAGGCATCAGTAGCAAACTTGGTCCTATCACCCTAAACACGTTCATTTCAGGTAACACTTGCTCAAAACTCATTAGAAAGGTACTGTGATAGTTTTTTTTAAACGTAATCACAAATACTTTTTGACCTGAGAGCTGAATAATTGGCCCTAGTTGATTTAAAAGATGGAGGGGGTTTTGGTATTTTTGTTTTTGGGTTGTTTTTTTTTTATTTCACATGGACAAGTATAGTACCACATATCACATAAACTTATCCCTTTTCCTCTTACAGTCTCTCTTTTCATTTTTGAGAAGTGTTTGAGGTTTTGTTGTTTTTGTTTTGTTTTTGTTTTTTTTTTTTTCTTTCCCAGAAGTAAATTTAAAGCTAAGTATTGTAGGAAAAAGAATTAAAATGTGTGTTAGTAGTTTTCAGTAGCTGGAACATACAGGTGACAATTTGATTGAATATGTCAAAGATTTTCCAAGTGAAACTGGATTTTATGAATTAAGTTACACTTGTGGGATTTCCCAGCTGTAGAAAATAATGATAATGAGCTCCAGTATTGGTGCTCTTACATTTGTTTTTGTAGCTGCATAGGAGACCCAGGCAATAGAGAATATTCTGGTAGATACTGCCTGCTTCCATTCAGTTTTATGGGCCTGCAGAGAGAAAAGGAGCTTTAACATATGGAACATAACCTTTTGGATTGCTTTAACAATTAAGAAATGTAGAGGTGAATAAAAGAATATATGTTCAGATGCAGTAGCACTGTAATGAAACAATGTAATAAACTCTTTGGGGGGTTTGGGGCAGATTATTCATTATATAGGATGCTGGTTCCCTAGTGCTATGATCTTTTGGAAGACAAGATTGAAGCCAAGCTCTGGTAACTGCTCTGCAGAGATGGAAGAGAATTACCTCTGCTTTATCTCTTAAGCCATTAAGAGATGAAGCTGTAGATGTGTAACATCTCATTTACATGCTCAGTAATGTTACTTATCAGCAAATTTAGAAGTTATGATTTGGTAGTTTAACTGAAGCTTGAGTTTGGTAGATTAGGTTCTTTCATCTAAGTGACCATGGCCCTTGTCTGAGTTTGATAGTTTAGGCTCCATGGTATATATATTATAATATATAATAGGTACTGACCTATTGCTACTAGAAATACTTCTGACACAATCACACACAATGACTAGAAACTAGTGTGAAGTCACTGAAGAAATGCTTATTCTTGACATGTTTGGACCAATTATTTCCAGCTTATGAGGTGGGGAAGTCTGCAGTTTCTTTGAAATCATATGAACACTAGAGCTATTCAGTACTGTCTGAATGCTCGCGATGATAAACAATCACACTAGAAATAAAATATAAGCTGATAAAGCACCTATTCTCTCCTTTTTATTTTATATTAAAACTCAAAACAAACAAGAAAAATCCTTGTTCTGGCCTCTGTTTCACTGTCTTTATTTAGTATTTTACCACTTCGGAAACAAGATTCATGTGCTTGATGTGGATCAAAAGAATAAACTTAGCTGTAGCTTCACAAAGTATTTGCACAGATCTTGCTAAGAGGGATTCTAGTTCTTATGGATTTGCAACGTGCATCTCTTGCTTTGTATTTTGGTATGGGGTAGGGAAAGGGAATTACTTTTTTTTTTTTCATGAAGAATACAGCTGTTGAATCACTAATCCATGGGATCTACTCACCATTTCACTCGCAGTAGGCATTGAAGTGTAGACCCAACAAGGAGGAGTCATATCATCTCAGGATAATGTAGTTTTCTCATTTTAGACTCTGTGGTTGAACACTTGGGAATTATTGTATGAAACCAATATTTTACTTTTTTTTTTCATCAGTGTGATTGGGTTGTTAAAGTGTAACTCTAGGGAATAAGACTTTGCAATCTTCTGTCTCTTCTATGTTGACGAAAAAATCAGTTGTAAACTTTTTGACTGAGTTGCTGAAATTTGAGCTATGTGGAGATGTTGTTTTGCTGCTTTTTACATTGTGAAACTTCTACAGTTTGAAATTTCAGGAATTAGCAGATTGGATTCTCTACTGGACAGTATATTGGTAGGTTACTTATGTACTTTGTTCTTTCATGTCAAGTGAAAAACTTTTTGCTTTTAATCTTGTAAGTTCTCAGTTGACTATACGTCTTGGTATTCCTGGGTAGAATATACTTTGAATATAACTTTGAAGTTGCAAGTGCCATCAGTTTCTGATAGTAGCATCATGGTTTTTTTCTCCATCAATTCAAAAGAAAGTCTAATATGTATACCAATGATTGATATTTTTTTTCGAATTTTATCCACAGATACACCTATTGAAAGTTGTAGTTTTAAACTGTCATAATAGAAATGAAGAAAATTTATGCTAGTGTATGGCTTGTATCAATTCTTTATCATATAGGATTCTTCGTACTTTTTATGTCTACCCTTTCTTCTGACTTTAAATTGGAGGTTGTCTCAAATTCCTCAGATTCTCAATTTCAGAGTAAGGCTACATGACTCCAGTGGTGATCCATAGCCGTAATACATATGAAGGGTGTTCATCTTGAAAGCACTTCACAAACATTAAATAGTCTTCTGAAAGCAGCATTGCCCCACTTTCCTCTGTCCTAAAATTACATTTATGTCACATTCATTTATATCATGTCCACTGGAATTTCTTCAGAGTTATTATATTTCTGTGTTTTTTTCATGTCCAGTCTGGTCTTTTACATGCCTATATTCAGTTTAGGGTATATCAATATGGTTTGATATATTCACCTTGTTTTAAAAATAGATCACAAAAATGTTATGTCCTAAAGAGTTCAGCATTTAAGCTAGCCAAAACAAACAAAGAGTTGAAGAAAGACTGAACAAAAAATATTATTCAGTAGTTTTATTTCCATATCTTAAAACTCACATATTCTTCTTTATTGATTTGAGACCTAACATAGCATTGCTAATTTGTAAATAAGAGCAATAAGGAAGGGTGATTCTTGTTATAAAGGTTTTTGCAAGCTTTTTCACCTTGGTTAGCTTATGTGTTCACTCAAAGTGACAGGAAAAAAAGAATAAGAAACAGGTTTCCTGCTCCATTATTTATATGTATATACATATTTATACATGCTTTCTCTGAAACTCTTAAATAAAGAAAAAGGAAAAAACAGTTTGTGGAAGAAACTCTTTATAGAGAAGCCTACATAAAGTACACCAAAGACTTGGAAGGTCTGGGACAGATGGCTGGGGAGAGCAATTATGGCAAAAATAAAGGTTCTAGCAATGAAAAGTCTTCAAATATTAGTCTGATCTTCTCATATATTCATCTAGAATGGCCATAACATTTTTTTGTTTTTTTTTTTTTTTTTTTTTTTTTTTTTTTACAAGGATATACCTGTACCCGAAATATACTAGCAGTGTGACCACTTTCAAATGAGGACTTCTTTGGATGAAGCTGATGCATTGGCATAATTGGAAATTGTAACCCAAGAAGAGTGTGAAAAAAAAATCTGCTGTGGAAAATAGAACTCTCATAGCAAATAATGTTCAAAATACAATAAATGCTACTTTAATAGTTAGCATATACCATAACTTTTTAAAGGTGTATGAGTCATCCTGAAGTTTCTTTCTCTATTATTAAACCGTAAAGGCTAGGAGTTAAAGCAGTGCCATATATTGTCTTGATGCTCTTACATCCTCAAGTGTAACTTTTTTTGGGGAAAGCAGTTTGTGTAAGAGAATGGGATAAAAATATCTGGAAACAGATAAAGTAATTTCACAGTATTGAACAGTTCATTAATTTGGTAATTTAATGTAGAAGTCAACTCCTGTTTTTGTTACATACTAGGAAATTTGCAGGATTGTGATCTTTCACTCAGTTTCATTCCAGAGGTAAAAATGAACTGATGAGGATAGCCGGGGAGAGAGCAATGCCTGTATGGTCTGATACCTATTGAGAAGGGCTAAATAAAGCTGAGGTTTTATGATATGGTATAATTTGTCATTTGTCTGATACTGACCTTGTTTGCCTTAAACAGGAAGAGATTTAGTACATTTTGTCGGCTCTCTTATCTTTTTTTTTTTTGGTATTTTGGCCTAATATTCATAAAATATATTTAATTTTATAGATCTAAAGATGAGTGCACCAGAAATTTGTTTCTGAAGTGTATGTATTTGCATCTCTTGCAGTGAGTTGGTGCCAGGTGATTTGTGTATATGGATCCTGGCTTTGTATGGAGCTGCATGAGTTGCTAGTCCTTGGGACCAATGTACAGTCATCCCTTAAAATGGATTGTTCTTACAAGATTTGAAAATGTGATGCTTTTCTGTTTTTTAGAAGTTTTTTTTACTCTTTCTGGAACATTTCTCAAAGTATATTTTTTCTTTCCTTGTCCCCTTCTAAATATCCTGACAGTATAATAAAGTATGAGGTGAGGTGAAGAGTAGGGAGTGGTTAGGAGAGAGGTGAAGGGGGAAGGTCCAGAAAGAAGAGGACTAAACAGTGTTATTAAAAGGAAACTCGAAAGGTTTAAAGTTTTATATATGTTGTCCTTTTTCTGCATCCACAGTGTCTTAAAATCACAAATTTTTAAATTTGGATGCTTTATAACAACAGAATCACGTTAACCCCTATAATGCTAGAAGCCCATTTACTACTTTGCTGTTAAAACAGACCCAGAAACTTCCTGGGCAGAAATAGCCAAAGAAAAACTATGTTTATATGGAAAGTTTCTTCCTGTGAGACACTCTATCATCACAAATTCTGCCACTATTGGATTCAGCCATGTTCCAGCTTATCCATCCCTACTTTACTCACTGATGTCTTTCGCCTTGGTTTTATAATATAGAGCTGGCATAAATCTGAAAGTCAAAGGGCAGAGTACCTTTACTAAGGCAAAACTTCTGCTCCAGCAGCCAACAGGAAACACATTTGTGTATCTGCACCTTACACCCTTTGTTCATGCACATCTTAGAGCTAGGGCTTTTGCCAGCTTGGTTTTCAGTACTCAATAATATTGATGAGTGTTTTCAAGAATTGCTATTTATGCCATTTGACTTTGATTTTTGTGGAAAAATAGCCTATTGATTCTAAACTTCCTTCCTTTGTGTTTCTGTTGGAATATCCAAACCCTCACAGCAATAAAACCATGAAAAGGTTGGGTATGTACATACCAGTCAACTGTGATTATTTTCTATCAGTTACAAGTTTGCTGTCTAGTTCTAGACTTGTCAAATACAATTTGGCTAAAACCTCTGTATTATCTATAATATTAACATTTTTTTCATCTGCTTTAGCAATTATGTAATACAGGGAACACAGTTAAAGCTTTGTTCTTATTTTTGTGGCAACATGCCATTCTTCACCCTTCTCTGAAAATCAGTTCCAACTGTGCTTTCATGCCTGGGCTGATTTGAGACTATTCTGAAGGTATGGTTTGTCAAGAAAGCTCTTCTTTTGCAATTTCTGTTACAGTCTTGTGGAGTTGTTGACAGTTTCTTTTCTGTACTTAGTTGGATATCATCTTCTCTGAACAGCAATTTGTCAAATGCATAAACAGTTCTGCCACTAACATGAGCACACAGGGGTTTATGGGTGCTATGCTCACAGACCTGTAAGTCTTTGCAAGAACCTGAGATTGATTCCTAGATCATACAGAATCTGGATTTGCTGATAGGTGTGCATAAGTAAGCAAATTCTTTTAAACTTGTATTTTAAACTTGCCTTTGCTGAGTGGCTATTTATCAAAACTCATGAGGATGGAAGGATACTGGGCTGTGTTTTCAGCATTTCTGCTGTAGGCTTGATAGAACACACAATGAGGTTTAATGGATTTTCTATGTTATTAAGGTATCGTTATGGCTTTCAAGTAACCTGGTAAGTCAGGGTCTCTAAATTATGAAAATTTATGATTCTCCTTGTTTATTGAAGAATTAATAGGAATCAAGATGATGTCTCTTTATAAAACCTTTCTCTTTGTGTTATGAGATTGCCGGTCCCAGAGAACTCATGTTTTATAATCAAAAGTTTAATTGTAAGGGTAAAGGTTTTATGTGTACTGTGGTTTAAGAACAAACAGCATCATAGAATGGAATATAAGGTTAAAACTAGTAATAACAAAATCAAGCCTGGAAAATGTGAAGAAAAACATAACAGAATTTGTGGTTCCCTGGCAACATTTATTTTTATATTTGCATTAGAAATTAATGTGCATGGTACCAGTTTCTTTGAGAGAGGAGGGGTGGAAGGAGATCATGATCTGTTTGTGAGCAACTTTATTACCAGATTAAGTTTTATAGAATTTTCACAAGAAGTATATTGAAATGTTAGGAAAGATTTCTCTAATGGAATGTGCTGGCACAATCTGGCACAACAGGAAACCTACAAGCATTTAAGAGAGAGGGAGAAGCAAAACAAAAGTATTATAAATTTTGAGGAATAAAATTTGCCAGCACTCCCAACTCCTGTGAACTCCTAACTCATGAATTTTTATACATTAACATGTGTTCTATCTGGGGAATTTTGCATTACTAAGAAAAATGCTTAGTTCTTTGTCTTCTATGGACCATCTTCTTTACTTTGTCCCATTTGTTGCATTCCCAGAATCTTTCAATTCTACACTTTCCTTTTTAACTCCTGTTATTGTTGATACTTCTGCCTGTTTTTTCTTCTCATCTGCATCTCGTTTTTGTTTGTTGATTCCATGAATTGCAGACTGCCCGTGCATTTCTCAAAAAGTAGAGAACCTGTCTCCCTCCTCACCAGCTCTGCTCCTGGTCCTCTGCTGTGCTCCACTTCTGTGCCAGCCTCTGCACTCTCACTGCTGCGTGCTGCAGGTTCTGCTTTCAGCTCACAGTCTCTACCACTTCTTTAGTGTTGCATGACTTCCCAGTTTCTTTTGCTTTTCTGAAACCCTCTATTACATCTTCCCTCATCACCTTTGATCCTTGACTCATTTTACCCTTCTCTTCTGAACTCGCTGAGTGGAACTGAAATAAGCGAGGACATAGGTCCTTAGAGAGATCTGAATTAAGTCCTGGAGTTCAGCCGTGCCTGGAATTGGGGCCAGGCAGATGGAGTTGATCCTATTACACAACTTAGAAACAAGAAAAATCTTTTGAATCTCTAACTCTCCCTCCTTAGAGCTTATCATTAAAACTGCAGCTAGTGGAGCAGAGAGGTCTGAATGGGGTTATGTCAAGCAGTGATTTTATATTGACCAACCAGACATGTCTTTGATGATCAGAGGGAACAGCCACAATGATCAAAGTTGTTTTTCCATCCTCTAATTTCCAGTTTTCTTTACACCTTTGTGGCGAGATTCAAGCAGTGTTGCAATTGCCCATGAAAAACTGTGAGATGTGTGTAATGCAAATAATTATAGTGGTAAAGATGAAATCCTAATGTTTGCTGTTACTCTCCATGCAGTTCTTGAGCCATAAAACTAAAGTTTACATTAGCAAATCTAAGATTAAGGGACTGTATCCATTTCTTCTGTGACACAGCTAGTATAATTCACATAATTATCATAAATCTTTTTCTTAAATTAGATCATGTTAATGGAGTGTTCTCTGCTATGGCTGAGAAATATGGCTATTTTTCAGCCAAGGTAACAGTTGACAAATATGTGCTAATTTTGGAAAAGACACATTTTTCTATCCATGCTACATGGAGGATGCAGGAAAGGAAGCAGTCATAATGCATAAATGGGAACCTGCTTCCAACTGGAAGAAAACAACGTGTTAATCTCTCAGTAATTGGTGTCATAATTATAAAGCTTTTTTAATTGGGAAGGCATTCATGAGTTCTGTTGTACCAAAATTTTAGTCATTAGAGTTTTGTTTTACTGGAGTCCGTGATGCAGTCACACAGCATCTCACCTAAAGCAAGATGGTAAAGGAAGAATAGCAAAATTTGGTCACATTATGCTTCAAGTAACTGTTCAAAGTACAATATTACAAGGAATTTGGATTACATGGTGCTTAGAAAACAGAGTCAAGCTGTGGGAGTTACGACACCAGGTATTCAGGTAGCTGTTAAACTGCTGGTGCGTGTGAGGATAATATCTGTGGTTTGTTTCTTTATCCCTCCACGTTTGGTAAACAGTAGGCTCTTGGAAAGTTAATCTGCTCTTTGCCTGGGCTATGTCTTGTAAGGGTCTTGTGGAGGGAAGTTCAGTAATTCTTTCCTCTAGTGCTGGGAGACTGGTAAGAATATTCAGTCTTTCCAGTGGGAGCAGTAAGACATCAGTTGTGGTTTTATGGGTTTTTTTTCTGTGAATCATGCTTTCCTTTGCTTTCCTTTTTTTAGCACCTGTGCTGGTAGGGTCACATGGTGGTTTTACAGTTTGAGGACCTGTTTTTTGTGGACCCCAGGTACACCTGAGGAAGTGCAGAAGAGGACAACATTTGAGATACGAACGTGAGAAAGTGACTTGATGTCAATCGTAGATGTTTGGTATTTACTTTTATGACTTAATGTGTACAAAATGAATGCCAACTGTTGTTCTTGTTAATTAAAAGTTACCTGGCATATTCATATGTTTGCTAGTCCTTATGGAGCTCTAGCAGATACTCTGATTGTAATGTCTTTGTTTCTTTTTCTGTTTAAAATAATGAGATTTGCAGAAAAAGAGAAAGTAAATTTTCTAGCACTTTTCTTTGTCTTTCCATTCTACAATAAAAGGATGAAAAAGGAACTTCCTAAGACTTAAAATGTGTGGGGAAAAAAATTATATTAATGATTATTTTTTGTTGTACTATTCATGATTCTTTCCCCTTTCTGCACAATTAATAGTTATAAATAACAATATAAGGAGTCAGCAATATAGATTGATGAAGCAAAAAAACTCCCTGAGCTAAATAAATGTAATAAATTATAATATTCTGTATTTAGAGTAAATGAAGTTACTGCTGTAAAGTACTTCCTGATTATTGATTATCATTATAATTTCTTCCTAATAAACTATTATTTTTAAAACTAAAACAATTCAAAATAATTAATTTGTGCCTATATTTAATAACAAATCCATTAGTGAATTGATGTATGAAATGACCTTCATAACAACTTTACACACTTGAACAGTAACTTGCTGACTAGGACAACATCTCTTTTTTAAATAAGTAATACAGCGGTATTGCTAATTGGATGAAATTACTTCATATGAAAATACCCTCCATATATTTTCATATATTTTTAATAAGACTTTAAGGGAGTTTGTTGCCTGACTCTCTGTGTAATTAAATGCTTTTTGAGTTTTTGTTTTCTGTAGTTACCTTTGAAGAACTCAGGTCAACTATTTTGGTGTTGTTATTGTGACTATTTTACAAATGGAGTAAATACTTGGTTACTAAGCTATTTGGTAATGAAGAGGGATTAGATGCCAAGCCTCAGTTTGGAAAAGATTAGAGCAAATAATTTTTTAATGCTTGCTTTCCAAAGTACTTCTTTAGCTGAAGCAGAGTGATTGTTTTAAACAAATAAAATCCCTCAAGTAATCATTTATTTAATAGCACTTAAGTCAAGTTGGTTTGGTTTTTTTTCTCTGAAAGTTCCTGTCAAAATGGTGATACTGAATTACATGTTGAGCCAGTCATTCTGTACAATTCGTTAGTCTTTTTGGTTAGCTGCTGTTTCCTTTTTGAAATAGGAACAGGTAATAAAGCTTTGGAAGAACTGTGGCAGCTGGGTTTCCTGGCTGTTTTTACTTGGTGCTTTGCTCTTTTGTGTGAATTGTCACTTAATAATAATACTGTTCTGGAATAAGTGAAGATCTGATAAATGGACTTTCAAAATGTTTATGGTTACACAGCTTTTCATTTTATGCAGTTTGGACCATTAATAAAACTACATGTGACTGTCCTGGACCAGGCCAAAGAGCCGTGGAATATCTCAGTATCTTGTCTGCAGGCTGAAAATTTTTAAAGCAGGTGCCTACAGTAGAGTAACATTGTGATATTTTCCACAAGGATCGTCTAGTCTGCATTGCAGCTCAGAGTTGTAGTTCCTGTGCATTTGATTTACCAAAATGGATTGGTTTCCCACAGCCTGATCCAGCCCCACTGCAGATCCCATGACAGTTGCCTGCATTTGGAGCATCCCATGGCAAGAAGTACCACAGCTCAATGGCCTGCTGGCAAGGAATCATCCTGCTTTTGTTTATTTCTCAATTCCAGTTTGTTTCAGTCAGAGCTGATGTGGTTCTCAAACTTGGGAGAATGGATCAGGTTTGGTCTTCAGTAGGGTACTCTGTATCTCTCTGCTTTTCTTTTATCATCTGTTAGTCACTCTCAGTAAGCTGAAAGGTAAGGGAGTGATGATATGTCATGAATTAAAGTTAATTTTTTCTACTAATAGTATGCTTTCTTCTGTTTTCAACACTGTGAAAAGAGAACAGTGATAAAACTTTTTATAACAAAATCATTATATTTAACTCAATCCATGGGAAAATGCTTTGGTCTTCTAGGAAAAATAAAAGAAGCTCTATTCCTGCTTTTAACATTTTGGATTATTGAAAAATGAATAAAAGTTCAAAGTCAGCTTTCTCATTGGTTGGCCTAGTTTTCTTGTGTCAGATTGATAGATTTTCCTGTTTCCCTCTCTATTCCTGAACAATAAGAGCATCTTCAATTTTCCTTGTGTGTTGAGGCCAGTATTTTGTGTCTTGTTTAGTTGTTGGCACTGCAGAAAGTGGAGAGGGAGATGGTCTGACCATGAAAAAACCTGCTAAATTGCAATAACAGCTTACCAGTGAAAAAAGGTTTTGGAGGCGGTAAATGGCTTTAGAAGGTACAGAATGCTGGTCATTGGTCCTTTTAACTTTCATTTTTCAGCTGTTAAAAGTAAGTTTCATTGGTTATTGAGGCTGGCACTGTATTTGTTCAGAAAGACTGCAGCATGACTCTGCTGATTGATAACACTGAGTTACACTTCACTTTTGTCTTCCACTGTATTCTGTTGTTATTATATGCTGAAAGAAGTTGAGTAGATTTTGTTACTGGATATGGACCACAACACTATTTATCTGAGACTGGAAGAAAATGAATGAAACTGGAAGTAGAAAAATTCTGATTTTGAGCCTGAATTTTGTGGCTGGGGGAAAACAAAGGTAGAAGTGTTGATGATTTTATTTTATACAGGGTTGTACTTCTTAGCCATCTAGAAGTCTCTCTGTAGTGCTCCCTGCTTGGTGTAGTCTCTCCCCATTATTTCTGTGGGACATGCATGAGGCTGATCCTTCCTGAACATCTGGCCACAAAACCTGTGATTCATCACTATCTCTGGGCTTTTACCTTTTATTTTTTACTTTGTTCTGCACCATTTTCCTGATTTTGTGCCGTACTGCTGACTGTCTTGGGTGTGCTTTTTTGGGGAGAGGGTGTTTCAGTTTTGTTTTTTAACTTGTAGATTATAGGAGCCACCTTCCAGTAACTGAGGAGTAGGAGACTCCTCTCCTTGAGCCTTCAGCAGGAAAACCTTTGCCAGTTTTAACCATTCAGTGTCCCTGTTGTCTGCCAAATTAACCGTGAAAGATGAGATGTTTAGGGACAGACTTATCACATGCTTACACTCTATCAATTTGGTGCTTTTTACAGCAGGGCAAAATGCTTAAAATTTAGATTATTTCGTCCATGTATCTGTCTGCCTGCATGGTTTGGAGATTTACAGACTGCACAGAGGCCATCCTACCCAGTCATCAGAGACAGATCTCTTCTGCCAAGGTCTTTGTACAGGTCTGGAGAAATATTCCTGTTGTGGACAGCAGTGGAGGATGCTGTGGGGTCCTGATGGGTTCCCCAGCCCTGAGTGGTTATGGGGGATTGTGTGCTCACTTTGAGCTTGCAAGTGTTGTGTTAAAGTAGTATTTTTTTTGTCTGGTTTGTGTTGTATTTAGTAGCAGTTACTCTGCAGAAAAAGACATCTAGATCACTCAACAATATTTTATTAAGTTTGCTAGTGTTTAAAAGAATGGGGGTGAAAATATTAGTTGATGTCTTGAACTTATGAATATTCCATTAACTGTCCAAGTCTTTTCCCCCTCTGCTTTTCTTTGATTTTCTGTAAATTTAAGTGATCAGGAAGAAGAATCCTATAAAAGCCAGATTAAATTCAGCATTGATAAATGCTAAGTGAAAAGGGGTGTTTGGAACATTTTAACTTTGCTTACACATTGACTGGCTGAATGAGGCACTTGTTAATCTAGAGGAGTGATGCTCTGGAATCAGGAGTCACCCTGTGAAAAGGAAAACTCAGAGTAGTCAATATGCATGACAGAATAAAATATCTTGTTCCTGCTGTGTAAGCCCTCAGTGGTGCACCTTCATCTTGGACATTGATTCTGATACAGCTCTGATTCTTCCATGTCAAAGTGGCATAACAGGACAAGGAAAAGGCATAGAAATATGCGGAGTTGTGAGAAAGCTTGTGTGTGAGGAATGATGAATAGCTGAGGGGCTTTTATCCTGAAAACCTCTCAAGCGTGTTAAAAGTAAATAGGAAACATTATTCACTGTTTTCCATATTAGAGGACTGAGGAGGCAACAAATTATTGATGTTTCATAAGAAACTAAAAGTAGGTTAGCTGCAGAGCTTCTTAGTGTGGTTTGGTATTCGGGCATCTTCTCTTGACCACTGGAGGAGACAGGATAGGGTTACCAGGTTTCCTGTCTGACCTGCTCCTGGTGGCTTGTTGCTGTTTTTATGCATGATCCAGATGGAACACACAAAGTTCTCAGGAGACAGGTGAAATGATTACAGCCGGGGGTAGCTCTGTAGAGTAACACGGATCACTTGGCAAGCCGGACTCGATAGATCAGCATTCATTTTTACATAGCCAAGAATGTTGTCATACATCCAGAATAAAGAAATTAGTTCGCATTTGCACGTTCCAGAAAAGAGTTCCAAAACTGTGTATCTGAAAAGCAGTTAATTATAATGGTGCATAATCAGTTACACATCTGTTCCTGGAGTAATATTACTAAAAGTGCAGTGATAATATCGTCTTGGATCCAGAAGCGAAGAATAAAAACCAGAATTAAGGAGTGTTACTTATGTTTGCTGCTACCGAGAAAAACATGACCAGAAAAAGGTGTTACAGTTTAGTTTCAGGCATGATTTGACAACTACAAAATCTGTGCTGTATCCTTGAATGTCATCTCATAAATCTGTTTTATTTGTTTGAGATTAGGCAGCTATTTGATCATGTCCCAGAAGAAAAAGATGTCTGATGTCAAAGATATTTTAATTTGGGAAATAATAATGTACAGCTATTGGAGATCTCAAAACTAATGAATTCAGAATAAGAATGCTCATGAAAATCTAAGTGGAAGTAACCTTTGGAAGACATAGGAACTGTAATGGAAACCTTTTACCTTCCTAAATTATTATAAAACTTCAACAAGTTTGTGGCTTGACATGTTTATTACTGGGAGGAGTTCTTAGCTTTGTGATCACATTGTCTCTTCTGGGCATTAAAATGAATGACCTGGTGAAAATCTACTTCTAGTATGTATTCACACGTACTTACACGACTACTACCAAACTCATGATTTCAGTGTTTTGGCTATGGATGTAGAAATACCAAGACAATCTATGCAATGTTTCTTTCTGTATAGTAGAAGCTGCCAGTCTAGTATAGTACTTGTAAACATGTGACTCATTGTTTTTAATACAGAAGTAGAATCCTGCTAGTATCAAAATAGTGTTGTTGACTGTACAGTAGTACACTGTGTATTTGGAAGTACTCAACACTGGATGGTTTCCAAGTGTCTTTTGGCTTGACACTGGCAAACGTGTTCACCAGGTGTACTTCATCTGTGAATAGCTTTGCTTTGAATTCTGCCAAATACTCTGGCTCTAATTTAACTCTTGAGATGTCAAACCCAATGATTTTTTAATGATGTTGGTTTATTGTTTGATGCTGCACAACTAATTCAGTTTCTCCATTGAATTTAATCCTTACCACTTTACCTAAAACATACTGACCACAGAAAAGGTATTAGCATAAGGAGTTGCAGTTTAAAGATAATCACTCTGTCTACATTCTTCTGTAATGAACTGTATTTCTGCTTTCCCTGTCTGTTGTTGCCATTAGTTTTTTTTTTATTGAGTGGTGGGTGTTCATAAAGGGAATGCTGCTAAAACCCAGTATAGCTTTAAGTCAGTGTATAGCAGCTTTATTACAGAGATGAAAGTCATGAAGAGCTTTGTGATTTGAATGTAACCATCCTTTGATCTTTAAGTTACTCGTTAAGTTTAATGTTTCAGTAGCTACTGTTTTGAAGGTCTTCTTCTGTACCTTGTATTTTAAATTTAAAAAAAAAAGTTATTTCTGTAATTTGGCACTGTTTCTTTCCTGTACTAGGAAATGCGACCTTTTAGCCATATTAATAAGATTTCCTCTTATACTTTCTTAGTACTTTTAAAAATAATTTATGCAACAATGAAACTAGTATGTTATAATTTATAAACACAGGCTGAACAAGTTAGATGTCTGTTTTTTTGATATCACTTTCAATCAAGCTTATAGCTAGTTGGAGAATCTACAGTTACATCATGTGTGTACAAAATTAGTGTATTTTACTTTCTGCCATGACAATTGTTTAAAATAACATATAAATCACCCTGAAGATTCACTGTTAAATTCTGGTAAATTCTTAAGTAAGCTAAGATTATTTTTGTGTTATTGATGGATGATCTCTTGTGTAACAGGTATGAGTATATACATTATATTATACCAAAATTCTAAGGCCACAGGAGTAATCCAAGGTATTAGAGGAAAGGAGAAATCTTAATGCTGGTAGTTTTTTAATAGCAAATGTTTTCTAGACAATTAAATTACTCCAGTTTCAATTTGTAAAGTAAAAATATAGGAAGGGGATTTCATGATGCAGCTAGATTTCAGTTTCCTGCTGTGTAAAACAGCCACTAATAATTTGGAATTAAATTGAGATACAATTAATATGCTGGGGGAAAGGCTGTATTGCAAAATGAAAAAAAATAACCCCCCCCCAAAACATTTATAACACTTGAAGCCAGCAAGCTTTTTTCTCCTCTGTAACTTAAAACTGGCTTTCTAAGACAATGTGCAAACCATTATAAAAGTATTCAAGAGCAAAGTCCTTTGCCAGAATTCAGTAGCAGGATCTTGAAATGTTTTTATGGCATCCATGCTGCAGGCATTAAAGGAAGCTGCTGTTCCCTTCCACTGTTCAGAGCTCTTCACTTCATGTGTAGTCTCTCCAGATGCTCTCCTGATTCTCTGGTAAGAATTATTGCTGCTGCCCATTTCTGCAGACAGGTACCATTTTCACAGGAAAAACTTTTTAAAGTCACATCAGTTTAACGACACCGTTAATGAGGTCTGTCTGGAAAGCGATTTTGGTACAGCATGTATGATCAAAGATTGCAAGACTTACTTAATACAGTATGTATTTATACAATATTTTGATGGAGTATGTGTCCAAATGTTACTGTCAATAAATCTTGACAATAGCCAAGCTGAGAAAATACAAACTGACAATAGGAGCTGGCACATGAGTAGCAAAAGTTATACTTTGGGGATTTCTAATAAAATAAAAGGATATTGAATGACTTAAACCAAGCTTTTTTCTGAATTTAATTCTTCCCAGGACACATCAATTGTATATTTAAGCACTTACATTATGAGCCTGGTGAGAGTGATAGTTGCAGTTTCTGGGATTTTTGTCAAGAACACAGAATGCAGAACATCATCTGTGTTCTTTCAAGGTGACTAAGATATTACTTTAATGAATATAGAATGGGGAAACCTGTTCATACCAGTCTGCACAGAAAGACATCAATAGTTCCTTTTGTGCAAGATGATAGCATGGTACTTGATTAATTTTAATCGTGTTTGTGAGAGAGATATATTCCCATTTTCTATAGTGAGAAATCAGCTCTTTGTAATTGGTTCAGCATTCTAAGTCAAGATCCATTTTATAAAAGAATGTTCCTTGCTTTGCTATTTTTAAAAATCCTCAAAATACAATTTTTAAGTTTACCATAAGAAATGTATAGTTTGTGACAGAAATGCAATATTACAGTACTTGCTTTCTGGTTTGAGTATTCTACACAATTTGCACATTGACTTAATTTTAGCATTTACCAAAATCTGTAGTCTTGTCTAAAGCTAAATTTATACTTTTATTGTAGTATTTGTTGTTCACAAAGTGTAGTTGAAAGTAAGGGAAAAATTTGTTTTATTTATTATGCAAATGATACATGTTGAACTTTGATAGCTCTCTCATTTTTGCTTCTGTTAAGACACATGTTGATGGTGTTGATAAATGATATTCCATATTTAGCAACAGTTAAAAATCCTCACAAAACAAAGCACCTTAGGTAGTCAGACTGTTGGTCTTCTAGACAAATATGTCTCTGAATTCTGTCATTTGAAAAGTGTGAATTTAGACTGCAGGATTATTATTTTTGAGTTGACAGGAAAAAAGAAAAATTAGAGGGGGCAGTGGTGATGCATAGCTTGTAGGAAAGCAGTAAACTGCTAAATACCTTGCAGATTCACATGACCATTGTCAATACAGTGGAACACCATCCTTCAGGTAAATACTGGATACCTCTTTGGTTGTCAGAGGTAGGGCTTAATGATAAACTGTACTTCCTTTCCTTCTTACTGAATTTTTACATCTACCTATCATGTCATTGCCATTTTCTCCCATTACTGTGATACACAGAATGATTGTGCTGGGTTTCTTGCACATGCTGTAATAGAAATACCAAAGAATTTATTCTTTTTATGTGTAAGAGGTCACAGATAAAGTGAAAAAAAATGGCAATAGCTCCTGATGATAAACAAAAGCATCCCTGCATTGCTTTTCCAGGTTTGACTGAATGACAGGTCTGTGGGGCTTGTGACAGAGGTGTGAGAGAGTGGGGTTTGGGGGAGATCACTTGTCATGGGTTTTCAGTATTTCCAAGGCATTCCAGCCAAGTATGGAAGCTCAGTAATCTGCAAGTAAATTAATTGAGCTTCTTCTGTGTTTATTGCCAGTATTTTCATCTGACATCCCCTGGGATGAGGCTGATGGTGATCAGAAGGAAGTATTTCCTTTTCCTCATCACAATGTAAAATATAGAAGCTGCTGTGATGATGTTTGAGGGCAAGAGGGAATGGTGCCTTATTCTGCCTGGAGATTTTTCTGCCTGAGGTAAAGCTGGCTGTTCACCTGGGCTTTCCAGGTACCTGTTGGTCAGCAGGAGGGCAGATGGGGGGAGCAGGTGCCTGGTTGACCAGGGTGTTTGTTCAGGGCTCCAACACAGCCAGTGCTGTGGGTCTGTGGGGTGAAGGAGCTGGTGGTGAGGAGTGGGTGTCCATCCCAGAGAGGTTCCTGGCGTATTAAATGCTGCTGTAGAACTCCTTTTTACATTGGGTATGAAGGGGTATGTGTGTTTGAATTTAATTTCACAGTAGCTATTGTCTGGTCTTGCAGACTCCTTCCTTCTGAAAGGCATTAGATGCATTCCTGGAGCAGAGCTTGAACTTGAGTTCACCCACAAGAAATCCCGTCAGCATGCTTGGAGGCAGTGTTGTGCCACAGACCAAAGCCCAGAAGGGGGAATGAACAGTATTCCATCCAAAGCACACTCATGTCGTGAACTCAGAGGCTTGAATGAACTCAGAGGCATAGGGACAGCGTAGTGGTTACCAAAAGACCAGAAATGATGATGGAGATTTTGATACAGATGAAACACAATCACTTTTCAAAAACCAATTGTCAAACAGCAAGAAATACCTCCATAAAATTCTCCCTCTAACTGTATGAAAGCAATGACATAGGGAGGTCTGGATTAAGCCCTTCTTACTCCTGGTTTGTCTTCCATACTAGAAAGACCTTCGGTTTCTGTCTGGGAGCAAAGGGGCTAGACACATCTTCTCTGGCCGACTCACTGCCCTGTTACATGTACTTGAAAATTACTTGACATAGTTTCATATATTAGTTGAGAAATTGAGAGGGATTCTGTGTTATCTCTGTACACAACATTCCTCAGTGTTCTTGTGTATTGGGTCTGGCTGAAAGGGAGTTCATTTTCCCACAGCAGCCCTCCCAGTGCAGTCCTTTGCATTGGTATCTAGAAAGGTGTGGAAAACACCTCAGGCTGCTGCTGAGCAGCGCTGGCACAGCATCAACGCTGTCCATCTGACAATCCCCCATCAGGAGGCTGGGGGTGGGCAAGATCCTGGGAGGTGACACAACTGGCACAGCTGACTGGAATTAACATAAGGGATATTCTATACTATGTGATCTCTGCACAGATACAAAATCTAAGGAAAGGAGGAGAAAGGGGAGCATTTGTTATTGCATTGTTTTCCTCCTGAAGCAACTGCTACCCTTGCTGAAGCCTTGCTTCCCGGGAAGTGGCTGAACATCACTTGGTGGTGGAAAGGAGGGAATAAATCTTCCCTCTTCTCCGCCCCCCCCCCACCCCCTTTGCTTTTGCATGTACGGAGTTTCACTTTTGCTTCAGTAAAGTGCCTTATCTCAACCTATTTTGAGTCATTTTCCATCTTATTTTCTCTCCCCTGTCCAGCTGGAAAGGGGAGGGATCAAGTGGTTTGGTGAGCACCTGGTGTCCAGACAAGGTCAATGCACCACATCTTGGTAGCCTGTCTGTGTGTGCAATATTTTTGTCTGTCTGTGGCAGGACTGAGCTTGTGAAGGTGAACCAATTCTACATCTCATAGTGCCAGGGTGGAATCATTTTTGTAATTACTGTGATCACCTGTGAAATACTTACTGAAAGTTTTGTTGAATGTAATATGAAATAGAAGCAGTGAGAGGCATTCAGAAGTGTTAAAAAAAATCAGCTAAGTAATTTTTGTTTGCCAGTATTATGGATACTGGGTATTATGGATAGTGCATTTTGAAGTCATTAAGGAATTTGAAAAGGGAGGAACAGGTTTGAATTTTCAAATTGCTTTACTTTCTGTCTTGCAATATTATTGTTTCCTATTGCTTCATCTGATGACCAGTGTACAAGGGAATACAGCTGACCTTGCCCCTGATAAGTAACAGCTGTGTTAATTACCAATGCAGCCTCACCTCTGATGAGTCACAGCTGTAGCCAATAAAGATAAGTGTGATAAAAGGGAGTGGGTTAGAGGGTGAGGAGACTGATGGAGGAGGAACCTTGAAGAGGAAGGAATGAGAGGCT
Organism: Cettia cetti; assembly: GCA_013401135.1. Classification (NCBI taxonomy): domain Eukaryota; kingdom Metazoa; phylum Chordata; class Aves; order Passeriformes; family Sylviidae; genus Cettia; species Cettia cetti. Next base: position 21,024 of record VZUI01001460.1, read on the forward strand.
CATGAAGAGGAAGGATCCTGGGGAGAGAGAATCACTGCTGTGAAGTCAGTCTCGGTCTGCAGTTGGAGCTTGTTGAAACCTTCAGTCATAGTCTGGCTAGGTTAAAGCCTGCAGTCATGGTTTAGCAGGAAATAACCAGCAGTCAAAGGCTGCAAGGGAAACTTCCAGCAGGATCTTGCTGCAGCCAGAGTCAGGGAATGGTTGGAGTCAGGATGGCTGAGCTGTAAAGAGAATAAACCAGGACCCCTTCCACGCTGTGATAAACAAGAGGTTTGTGTTCTGGCTCACTTCTATTCTTTAACGAGAGGACTGCTGCAACAGACCAGGACATAAATTAAAAAGCTGTGTGGGTAAAAAGGAACAGCAAAATAAGAAACAGCTTCATCACAGCTGTTACTTAAGACCTTTGAAAACATCTGACTGGTTCTTAGGACAGATTAATTCACATTAGCTTGATTTACTACATTGGCCTTTAACATCATGTTATGTCAGATACAAGATATGTAGAGCATTTGAACTGAAAAATGTCAGTTGGAAGTCTTTTTATTAAAAAAAGAAATGATTGTGAGCAACATTATTTCATCAGATAATCCAAGTCTTGTACTGCTCCAGGTCAGAATTCAGGGGATTCCATTTATCCTTGTTTGCTTAAGCCAGGGAGACATGGGTCTCAGACTTGAGTTTCAAAAGTGAACTATTGCCTTTCAACCAGCCCTGTGGGGTCCTGTTGAAGTAGGCCCTTTACGTTTAGGGTTAAACATTCTGTATGGATAAACTTTAAATAAATTATTTTTTTTGTTGTCAAAGCTGCTTTCCTTGAAAGGTTTCCTTAGCTTGGAAGAAGAGCTGATGTATTTGTTTCTAGAAGAATTATATTTCATAGAAGATGGTAGGAAAGAAATTTTTTGCTGTGTTTTTTCCTTTTCTGTTGGAGTGGTTTTAGTTGTAACCTACTTAGCACTTGTAGATGGATTTCTAGCTGTAGCTGGCACCAGCCACAGTAAGTTTGGTCTACTACCAGACTTACTGTGGCTGGTGCCAGCTACAGCTAGAAATCTACTACCAGACTTACAAGGTAAGCCTAAAAGTAAACCAGGGAGCCACAGGAGTGCTTAGTAATTGTACCTTAGGATATGTGTAACACACTTAAGAAAAATACTTGTGCACAGCTTTGCTTTTCTGAAGTTCTTATCCAGTTCATGTGCTTGCTGGCTAGTTGTTCTCATCTTCTGAAGAAGCTGGGATCACTTCCCATTTCAGTAAGGTTTTGGGACCTTCTTGGTCAGCTTTGATGTCTATTTTTGCCTGTCTGAATCCAAACTGGAAAAAGTAGCTTCCTTCTCTGCACCAAAGTGTTTATCTGGAGACAGAGGTTCTGATGAGGAAAATAAGCATAATGGAAATCATAGTGATGTCTTCAGATGGTGAGTTATGAATTAAAAATTACAGGTGCAATCCTCAATGTCAGTTAAGGATAAGAATGTGATGGATGTGAACAAATATGCTCTGGTGATTCAACTGTTTCTGCATGAAAAGTTGTCATTATTGTTTATTTATGAAGTACCGTGAAGATGTGCTGGGTTTCATAAATGATCTGAGAAGTAGATGGGGAGACGAAAGATGCTAAAATTATCAAGGATTTTTAAGTACTGCTTCAGTTCTGCAGTTCTTACAGAAGAATTAAAAATCATAACTTTTTAAGGTGGATTTATATGTGATAGCTGTTGGATTGCTGTATTGGCTCAACATAGTTCTAGGTTTACCTCTCTTATTTTATTCTGTGAATAAGTTTATTGGTACAAGGTATTCAGTAGACTTTGAAAGCATTGCAGTAATATTAAGTCTTCAAATACATGTTAATTACAGTAATAATATTTTGCAAGTCTGGAGACCAGAAAAAATGATTCCCAGAAGGAGACCAGTGGTTCCAATGAACTAACCTTCAAAGAGAGATTCCAAGTATAAAGAAATAAGAAATCTCTTTGATACTGATATATCAAAATTATCTTGAATTTTATTTTCATGTAGTTGTAAGAACATGGATTTTAACTGTGTATGTTAGGAGAGAAGAGAATTAAATGAAGAATTTTAAAATACTTTAATTGCAGGATTTTTTTTTTTACACATGAGTAATTATAATAAATCATTGTTGTTTGATATTTTGATTAGATACTTATGCATTGAACCCAGAAAAAGTCAAATTTATATTTTATTTCTCAGAAGAGAAGAGGTAGTGCCAAATATTATCCTTGTCAAGCATAAAGATTATCAGGATTTAGTCAACACTTGGCGTTTGCATTTTGCACTTGCATCTACTGAGTTCTGATGAAAAATTACTTTTTTTGCCTGTTGGGCTCTCCTGGAGTAAACTCACAATTTTTATTTTAATTTCTTTTAATACACGCATTTTGTAATGTAGCAATGTTTCTCATTGTAAAAAATGCCTAAAACCATTTAAATAATTTTACTGAATCAGTTAATTAAGAAAGACCAAGCTTCTGTTTTGCCTTTTCTGTGCTGCAATAATATTTGAGCTTGAACAAAAAAAGGTAATCTGTTAATTCTTACACTTGGACTGCATAATGATGACTTATAGCCCTTCTTACCTTTATTGGACTCAAATGAAACTGGAAAAACTCAATACTCTGAACTTTGGTGACTGAATATAGACATCATCCCCAGTAAGCAGAGGGAATAATTGGATACATTGACATAAAGTGCAAACAAATGCATTGACAGGATATAATGAGCAGTAAACTTAGGAGGGGGCTTTCAGTGAAATTAGAGCACAGTTGGAGTAAAGGAGATGAAATTTAAGTATGGAACAAGTATAACTTACAAAAAATACTATTTTTGAAAATGTTTACCACAGCAGTATAATAAATAAAACCAAGTTTAATATGCTGAGACAAAGTTTTTTGATTGAAATAGGAATGCCTAGATAAAGCAGTAAGTTTAGTTGATATGAAAGACAAATTGGTATACTTGTATAAACTGTATCTGAATGCAGGGAGTGACACCATCAGAGAAGATAATATAATGCTTTACAAGGAAATTTGGAAAAAGAAATGCACAATGAGAAAATGTGTTTACGCTGGAGTAGTTTAAAAGGGCTGCAGGTACATTATTTGATGCTTTGGAGTAACAAGTTTACTGAGGACAGACTTTAAGCAATGTGGGGCTTTTTTAGTGTCTAAAGTCTGCAGTACTTCACATGGTAGGAACAGATTTCTTAATGTACAGTATTACCATTAAGATAATTCCTATATTTCTGTATTGTTTACTAGCAAAAGCCATCAGAAATTAATTTGAAATGTAAGGAACATGCCAGAGAACCCTTATGAATGCTGGTAGAATAGCTTATGCTGCTGGTTTTGTTTTGATAATTTGCTAAGTGTAGACATATTAAACAAAGTTCATACCCCTTTTATTTATTGGTGCCTGCCAGCTGCTGTTTATAATGCAACATGTGCTTGGGACAATATATGCAGGGTAATATTTATTTTGATTTTTTTGGCAGGTTCAGGTCAGCTGCACATTTTGTTATTTTTCTTTTTCCTTCCCTTCACTTCCTTTAAGTCAGGAACCATAGCTTCCTGTAATGTGGCTTTCAGATACTCTCTAAGGAAATTGAATTTTTGGATTCAAAAGATGCCCATTTCAAGTTCAAGAGCTCTTCTTTCTTCATGAAAACATATTTATGAAACTATATAGCTTAGGAAAATTTTAATCAGCCTTATGAAAGTTCTTTCTCTTTAAACCTAGTAGGAAATCTGAAAGAATTTAAAGATAAAGGCACATTGTTGAAGTTTAGCAAACTGTCTTAAAGGTTCATAATAACACTGCAGGACTTAGGAATTTAAATTCCTATTATTATGGAATCAAAACCACCTGTAAGTATATAAAATACTTTGCCTAGTTTACGGACTTAACATTCCAAAGCAGTATGGCCAAGAGTTCCACCTTTATTTTGAGTTTATGGAACTATTAGGAGCTTGATAGCCTTCTCTGGGAGCAGAGTGAATGTTGAAAAGAACCAAGTCCACTTGGAATGCAAACTTAGTGGGGTGTGTTTTCTTGGTTTTGCTTTTTTTGTATTAAAGTTATGCTGCATTTTAGAAAGTAATATATTGGATTTTTCACTTCTTTAAGTGATAATGCATTTGGGAATGAATGAGGCTGGTTGTGGTTTGTAGTTATTTTGCTACTCTTCCTTTCCGAGTTATGCAGCTGCAAAATCATGGAATATAAACTATGTGGCTCGAAATTTTACTTGTCTCATGAATGTTACATGCCTTGGGCTAATACAGCTTATAAAATCTAGTGGCAAACTTAAAGAAATATAAATAAACTAGTGTCACATGTACTGTATAAGCTTCTTGATGCAGACAGTGTCATTTAAGTTGTATTCAAGCTAAATAAATTTGTTAATCTTATTCCTGCATGCCTCTTAAAGCCCACAATAATTTTGTATGTATTTTTTCAAAATTATGAAATAAATTGCTACCTAAAGCATGTAACTACTGATTATTCAGTGGTTAACTGATGATTTACAGATGGGAGCAAGATGATCCAGATTGCAGGCCAAGGAGCTTTTTATAGTTCTGGTGTATCATTTGGATAAAATTGCAACCATGGATGCTTTAGAAGAAGGGTGATCAAGTAGTTAAAGTGAGGTACCTCTTGTTAGGTTACTACATCTGGTCTTTATTTGACTGTGGTGAGTATGGTGAAACTTGCTGGGGCATTCATTAAAACATCTGTCTCTTGGGCATCTCTGCAGAGAATACCTAAATCTAAAAAGTGTAAGAAAGTGATAAAAAGTGAATTCACTTTTATAATTTCAGTCTAATCCTGTTGTTGGCCTCAGTGCCTCTGTCCTGGATCTCTTTCCCTTGCCCTCCTCTGGCTATTGCCTGTAGTCCAGGACCTCACTTCAGCATCTCACATAGATGGTGAGAGACTTCCCTCAGGTGCTGGGCTGAGCTTATCCTGATGATGGTTTCCAAAGCTTATATGTAGATATTCTGCTTTGGTAAAATGGATACTCTGAGAATACTATATCTCTGAGCAAAGGGTTTATTGTGGTCAGATGTTGCCTAGAAATGTGTAAAGAGATTTCTAAACTGATCTAGATTTTAGTGAGACTCTAGTATTAGATCAGTATAAGTTAATGTGATTGAAAATGTCAGGCTCAGGTATAAAGATAGTCTTACAGTTTTTAAACCTCTTTTAAAAATGCTTTTTTTTCAGTCTGTAAATGCAGAAAAATATAAATAATACCTAAGATAAAGGAGGGGTCTCAAAAAAGAAAAGTACAACGTACAGAGCAGCCCTATGATAGCTGCTCTACAGTCATGCAGGAGAATGCTGTGACTTGCTTTAATAATGTTACAAGCTTTGCAAACCTGTAAAATAGAGATAAATTGAAGAAAAAATAACTCCAGGTTTGGCATTCTAAAAAGCATTAATTTTTTTATAAAGAGAATCAGTGTTTGTGGTGAAATCTATCAAATGTTGAAGACACTTGTGTTGCTATGTCAGCTGGTGTTAACTGCATCCACAGTGGTTTTTGTACTCTGTTGACATTCTCCAAATGAGGTTGACTCTCTTACTCAGTTCAGCTCCAAGTCATTTCAGGAAGTTATGCATTACCTTTGCTATTTTATTAGTATTAATCTCCTCCCCTTTCTTCTCAGCTGAACTTAAACAGATGCTATAGCTGTGCAAGTATCTGATTTCAGACTCTAGGGCCAGCAGTATGTCCTTAAAATTCTGAAATCTGCTCTAGAAATAGCCTCTAAAAGGTTTACAAGAGTAACCATCTTATTTTGTAATACAAGCAATAACTGGAAATGTGATTTCATCTACTTTAAGATAAATTTGCAGTCACGCAAACTGTAGTAACAGTGATTTATCACAGCTGTAAAGATTGGTTCAAGCTCAAAAACTTACCCAACAATGAATGTTTTCATGAGACTTATTGCCAAGGCAGGTACAGGGGAGGTTTTGTTTTTGATATCTCAGATGATTTAGTTGATCAGAGTGAGAGCAGAGTGGCAATTTTTTATTGACAGACTAAGTTAAGTCTTTCTGTCAGGCAGCATTAGGTGTGGAGTAAAGGTCAATGAATGCCACCACAGTTTTTCATTGCCCTTGGTACCCAAGTATCTACATGAAAGTCAATGTCAGAATTTCACCAAGTGACAGCTGATTTAACCCTTCCTTCACCAGTTTCGAATGCAGCTCTGTCACTGCTGTGAGCAGTGACACTTGTTAAATGGAATGGCTGGGTTCAGTTGTCATCTTAATATACAAGAATGGCTGTAAATTTTCAAAACTTCTGCCCTTCAAATATGTATGGAGATTATACCTAAAGAAATTTTGACAGTCAAAATCTTTCTTTCAAACCCAGGTACTTAGAGCATGCTGTAAAGGTGCCAAGGAGTCCAGCAATCTTTTTGATTTATTCTCTACACTGTAGAGGGAGCTGAGTGTACGGCAGACATCTGACATCTTGATGGAGTTCTGGAGATGTGTTCTGAGGCAGGAATTGTTTGCTGTTGCCTTTAAGTTTATGGTGAACTCTTTGGATCAGTAGCCAGACTTTCTTGTACTAGATTTTAAGTCTTGGTACACTGCATCTGCTAAGTGGAAGTGATTTCAGGCTCTACAGCTTTGCAAAGTCAATACTCTCTGTGCCATATTCTCATTCTTTTAATCTTGTCTGATCAAATCTTGCCATGTTGTCCCTGAATTTCTATCAAACCACACTGGTTACAACTAGGAATGCCCCTTAAAGGCTTAATGTAATATTCCTCAGAATTTGGCAACATAAAGAAAATACTGGTTTTCCAAAGAGAACTGCAAAACCCTTGTTCTCTGGCATTGATGTTCTCTGAGGTGTATCCTCTGAGAAAATTCCTAAGTATATCTCACAAAGATGAGTGATTATTTTTCATGTTCAGTGGTGGCATGCAGTGAAAATGATCTCAGACTTTGCTTGGAGGTTTTCTGTCTCTGCTCAGAAGATCCCCTTCCTGTCCAGCCCTTGGGCCCTGGGTATCCCTGGGAGGAACCACTGCTTGCACTGCCCTTCTGTTCAGATGGGTTTCATGGCTGAACTTAATGTTTTGCCTGTTTCACATTGACAGCAAAAGCACCAAGAGAGCTTGGTGCTGACTATCCCAGAGAGGTGAGGTGGTTGTGCTTCACTGAAACCCAACTGATTTAATGGAATCTGTAAAATGAATATATGTTTGTATGCTGATTTTCATACTCAGTGATTTAATAAGAAGCTCAGTCTTAGGGGTGAAATTAGCTTTCCCTAAACAATGCAGCTGGAGTTTTCTTAAGCTGTCTGAAGTTGACTCATGTATCTCAGATAAGTCTTGCTCACAGTTTTTGTTCTCCTGGTATTTCTCAGCAAAGCAATTCTTATTCATCCCAATGCTCAGGTTGAAATCAGTGAAGTGGGAGGGAGAGTTGCTTGCTCAGAGTTGCAGCCTGAAATGCCGGAAATTTGATTTTGTTTCCAACTCACCCAGAAGTCCAAAGCCACATGAATAATTCTCTTTCTGGTACTTCAGTTCGCTTTCTGTGGAATAATAATACTTAGAGAAATGGGTGTAATTTTAAGGGTAGAGACTACTCAGATGTGCTTTATAAAACAAAGAACATTAGAGCTTTCAGTGGTAGGGATCTAATGAAGCTCATCTCATTTTTGCTTCTGCTAGATCACCCTGGATTTTGTCATTGATCATAAAGCCTCTGTGAAACTTCAAATATTTTTTTCCACTATTCTTTTGCTTCTGATCTAACTGTTCTCAATACCTATTTTATTTTGCATTGGAAGCAAAGGGAGCTTCAAAATCTGTATTTATTCATGTCCTGTGCTATTATCAAGAAAGATTATTGCAAAATAAATACAGTTTTGGTTTTGTTATGCTACAACCAGTGAGAGAAGGCTTTACAATGAAAAATAACCTTTGAAACTTAGCATAATTCATAAAACAGTTTGCCATTTCAAATATCTGAAAATCTGTTCCCTTAAAAAAGGTTAAGAAAATTCTGTTGGCAAAGGAAAATGCTTTTCAGAGTAAGAAACAATATATTTTATATATCTTCTAGTATGTGTATTGTAATAATAAAAAAAGGACACAGAAGATACTGCCTTTTGCTCTTCTGCAATTCTCTTTTGGTCTTGGCTGTATGAAACTGGTTTAGGTAGTATGTTAATGTTTAAATTTTTTTTTTCAGTACATACAGCATGATAATCTTCAGACGCACATGCATCACAGAAGATAGCTGCTGTGTCGTTCGTTGCTGTAGATGTAAGACACATCAAAAACAATTTAAAATTCCACTTGGCTCTGCTGAATCCTAGAATAATGTCTGAGTAGGTACACAGTAGTGTCTGAAAGGTAACTTGTCCCCTCTCTAGGACTGGTTAGTCTCATGAAGAAAACATCTTTGAGTGGTATATCCCCATCTGTATCTCTGAAATGTTGTATGTTTATGGATAGGGTCTTTCTTGATAGAAATGTGAAAATAACATCTAGATAACAGATTTTCCTCTTTATTTAGTATAGAATTCTTAAGGCATGCTTGAGTTGAGTATCAGATTATTCAGCAGCAACAATATATCTTTTAGTTAGGAAGTGCTTCAGGGCTGACAGTCTGAATATTCTGCTGTGAAAAGAGCCCTCAGGGAGCCATGGACACTCAAAATGGAGCTGCTTGGTGAGATTCTCAAATTCTTACTCTCCTTCTGAGTTACTGGTGCCTGGAAGGAGCTCTGGGAGGGCTCAGTCATCAGCAGCGTTTTCCCAGCCCTGTGTGCACGGCGGCTGTGCCGCGTGGGAACCCCGACCTCTTCCCATCTCAAAACAGATGGCAATCCCAAAGGTTGGCTGTGGGCTCCAGAGGGGGAAATGGAGTGTCCTGCAGGGCTAAATGCTGTGCCAGGGGACTGTGAGGCTCCCTGCTTTGCCTGGCAAAGCAGGGATCAGGGATCACTGTGTTCAGGGATCAAGGGTCTGCTACAGTGGATGACTTAGTGTGTCAGACTTTGAAGGGTAGGAGGAAAGCATTGCAGAAGTCATGACTCAAGGCTGGGGTTTTTTGGAGAGAAAAAAAGGGGTTGATTTTTTAAGGATTCCTCTAGTGTGCCCAGATGGTACCCTTGGGTCAGATTTTTTGCTTCATTTTTTGTTGTTGGTTTTGTGTCCATGGTGTCTGGAAACTTCTCATTGTAAAGGAAGTTGATAACTGCACTTCTCAGAAATGGAGACTTTAAAAAGTGCCAAATCCCTCAAAAACTAGTTCCAGGGTCTTCATCTTGTAATAAGATGTATTTTATAGGTATAGGAACATTTTTGAAATGAATGTAAAAACAAATCAGAGCATGACACGTTAGATAATATTGTTGTAGGTAGACAACTGATGTGGATGTTTTCAGCTTCACTTCAGGTATATTGCTCTTATGGGAGTGTGTGCTTATCTTACCATGAAATGCTTTAAGGTAATCTATTATTCTGCATAAATATTCAAATTGGTTAGACCAGAATCATACATAATTAAGACATTGAGCCATTCTTATTAATATTTTCCCTAATGTGCACTGAATATAATTGATTTTTCACAGGAGCAATCATATTGCTTGGCTTATGTGAAGGACTTGGAATGAAAATGTCTCTGTTTAGTCTAAAAGTGCCTAATACAAAGATGAGATGTATTTAAAGTATGTATTGGGGTTTGTGTTACCATCTTGAAATAGTTTATTTTTTGGAAATGAAACTCCTGCTTTTACCTAGTGTTTAGTGTACAAAGCTTTTAGAAAACTTGGTAAAGAAGGACTTCTAATACCTTCTAATTTTGTGGCATTTACTGGGGCTAATTTGTGGCATCAGTTTCTATATTTCTGTGAGTGTCCTGCTGATATTCTATAAGAATTTGGAGTCTGGTGGATGGTAAGTAAATTTTAGAGGAAGGGACCTAACAAGCAAGGAATACCAAAATTAACTTCATTCAATACCAGACAAACAGCAGAAATAGATATTTTAGAAGTTTGAAGGAAATTATATTTACTCTTCTTTTAGTCTGTGTGATTACATAGTGTGAGAATGAAACTGATGAAAACATCATTGAAATATTCAGGTTTAAGGCTAGAAATCTTAATTGATAATCCAGAGAGTGTATGTTACAGTATATTTTTTTCCAATTCATATTAAGTTGGGTTTTTTGTTATCATCTGGCTGGCACTTGGTAGTCTTTGTTACATTATTTCAGTCAAAATTCAGTAACAGTGAGAAATATTTGTACTAGCAAGTTGCTGCCTTAAATTCTATACATTAATCATCTTCTATGTCAACTCAGTGAGCACAAAGTAATAGGTGTATGAGCAGCAAAGAAATAACTGTGTGTGTTGCATGCAGTGCAGTTATAAATGAGAAAATGCATTTCAATGGAAAAGAGATGGATGGGTGCCCATGCTGATTTTGGCTGTTACGAGAATAGTCTGTTGTGCCCTGTACTTTCTTCTGCTTTCTTGTCTTTGATGGGTGATGGATCTTCCACATTGGTACACCCAACTACTCTAACAGGGGCTTGCCCAAAGAATGAATGTCTAAGGTGTTTATTTTAGGAATTATTTAAGGGCAGAAGCTTTTTTTTTTTTCATTCTTCTTCAAGCAGGTTGTGCTGATTTCCTAAAGAACAAAAGTTCAGTATCACTTGTAGACCAGTTTAGTAAATAGCTTGTTAATTATATGTGTACCAGAAAAGACAATCTTTATCTTACTTTTCTTTACTTGTTTTTTGTATTAGTGCTCATAGCTATACTCTCTTCCCTAACCCTGCTTTGATTTCTGTTTTGCCTTTTATTTCTTCAATTATTTTTGAAGACTGTCTCTCTTGTAAAAAAAAAAAAAACAAAGCCAAAAGCAAGTGCAACTGGTCTTACTTATCCTTTCATGTCATTTCAGGCATCCCTGAAAGGTGCTATCACTCTCATTATTTATTCAAGGATCTGAAGACACTTCTGAAAAAAAGAGTAAATTATTCTGTCATCATTAGTTTAGGAAAACTTTTAAAACCCCTGAAAGAAATGAATTGGGAAACCATTAGGAATAATCGAGCTTCATTTAACATAGCTGTGATGGTTTCAGGACGTGATTCCCCACAAAGGCTTTGGAATTCCTTGTGGATATTGCTGCCAGAGTTTATTATTTTAAAAGCAATGCATTCAGCTACAGTTATTGTATAACTAAATGTTTTAGGAGCCATTTGGCAGAAATGCACATGGTGAGGTAAAGCTGAATATTTGCAATCACGTATCAAACAAAAGGAGATTGAGTGAACATTGACTAATGTGGAAGAAAAAGGTACAAAGCAAGGTAGGAAGAAGTTGAGTAATGCAAGATGATTCAAATGATAGGTGTCTTTGTATTATTTATACCAGTGTTTTGAACAGTTGTGCTGAAAGCTTTATTTCAGAGATTGCAACTATAGCTAAAATGGATAGAACATCAAATATTGAACAACACAGCCTTAGGAAGATAATTTTAAGTACCTGAGCTGATAGATACAGCATTTGAGACCGAGATTAAAAAAAGACAAATCACAACTAAGACTTTCATTGACCACTTTAGCTTGGAAGCTGGGAAGTAGATGGACTCAGATAATTGCTGTTACATTCATCACATGGGGTGAAAAAATGCCTTCCCAAATGTCCTAGGAGAATTTTCTTAAAGCCCATTTTCTTAAGGTAACCACATTTCCCTTCACCAGTGCAAAATCTGAGTGCTAAGACATGAGGATATTGCTTAGGCTTAAAATTAGTGCTTCTAACCAAGTAAGTGGAGTCTTCTGCTTACAGTAATTAATTATTAATTGTCTAGTTAGGGACCCATGTTGGTAAAAACAGAAGGAGATGTTGAAAAAGCTGAAGGTCTGCATCTTCATGTTTGGAGTTCCTCAGTTTGACCCTTACTGTGACAATTCTCTTGCATAAATATCTGGTCTGTGCAATAAGTTTAGAGCAGATGACTTCTGTGCTGTTTAAATTTCAAATTTTTAGGGAATGTTCAATCTATTGTAGTCCATATTATAAATAGTGCTTGAGGCCAAAATAAGCCACAACAGTTATTGTGGATTACACAATACACAGAAGTATCACTATTTTACCTTAGGCCTGGATGACCCCTAGAGGTCCCTTCCAGTCCGGATGATTGGGAGAATTAAATTATCTGTCATCTTGCATTTTCTCCCTCAAATGGATACTAACACAAATCTGTTTTTTAAACCATTTTGCAGACTTTAAGCATCTCCAAAAAGAACTATAAATTTGTATGATGGACTGTGTGTATTGTTTTGGGTTCACTGGCCCTTTGAATTAAATAAGGATAATCACTGTTTAAAACTTTGGGCTGTCACTCTGCTAGAGTCTGTATCAGTAGCTGTCTAAAGTGCCTTAGAAAAACTTTTGTCTCTTCTTTTTAGCAGCTAAAACTCTGTTCCTCTCAGTCTTTCACACCAAATGGAAGGCTGAGAAGCAGTCTGACCTTCAGTCTTACTGGCTGAAAAAAAGAAAAAACTATTTCAATTTCTTAACCTAGCTCTTTAAATATATCCTTATGAGAAGAGAATTTATTTTCAAATTGAGCTAGGAATTGTTTAATGATGGCAGACTAGATATTTTTCAGGCTTTCAGTTTTCATGTATGTTACCCAAAGGATGCACAATGAGTTCTTTATTTCATTGAATCATCAGAAGGTATACATTCATTTAAAAAAAAAAATTACTGCAGATAACTCTTCTGCAAAATACAATTACAGTCCCAGCAGAACTTGTAAGTTAAGCTGTAAACATAACAACAATTTTCCCCAATTTGTGGGAAAACCAAAATAAATTACTACAATGGAAACTTTTCAATATTTTTTTTTTGATTTATAGTCAGCAATTGTTACTACTTGACTGTTTTAATAACTGAGAGACATGAGCATTTTGAAGACAATTCTGAGCATAGTTTTCAGAAATAATGTGGAAACTATAATGCACTTTCAGAAATACATAAAAGATTAGCAAAACTGGGGAAAGTGAAATGTTTCAGGGTTTAAAAGAAGAGCAGTGAGCTGAATAAGAAGTGCTGGAAAGATCTTACAAGGGAAACAAAAGGTAATATAAGAAGTATAATAAAGGAATGGTGACTCAGAAAATTTTACTCATTTAGAAGTAAGTTACAGTAAAATCTGAATCAGGAAAGGTAAATTTCTTATAAAATTTTAAATTAAATGTTAATCATTTATTTGGCAGTCTTGTTAAAGTTCTTGAACTTAAAAATTCAAAATTTATTTGTAGAACAAAGCCTCTTGACTGTATTGTATGAAGTATAAAAAACAGATTTGGCCCACCTGTGGAGCTGTAAAGCATTTTTGGGGTGCTTGTGATCATTTGGCTGAGCAGTGGAGTGTAAACCCAGGAGAGGAATGGTTATGCTGACCTTGCTATGAATCACCATGGTAAATAGCTTGCAGAAACTGTTTTGAAGTGGGGAACCCAAATGGACTTGTTATTCCCACTGCAATGAGTGTAGAAATTAATGTCCTGTAGGACAAAGGTGTTTCTCAGCTCTTGTCTGTCTCGTTGGTGCTGAGCACTCTGAAGTGCTCAAACTGCAATTTTTCCAGTGCATTGTTCTCTCAGCTGCTCTGCAACTCCTGGCAGTGTTTGTGCCACTGCTGTTGGTGACTTGTATACAAGTGTGAATGAGAAACAAACATAAGAATGTGATCTTCCCACAATGTCAGCTGAGTTGAATGAAAAGCGTGTCAAAAGCTAATCCTCCTGTAAACAATCACTTCATTAAATCCATTTGCGTATTGCACAGGCTTACTCAATGGAGAACTTTTAATTTTTTAATACTCTGTAGGAATCTAATTTTTCCCACTAAAAATGGATTCTAAATACATATTGATAGAAGGATGTGCAGTGAGTCAAAGGCAAAACCAAGAACACCAGGGCATGCAGGCAGACCCATGCTGTCACCAGCTGGCTACGTATGCTTTTAGAAATAGTGTTTTATTGCAAGTTCAGACGTAAGGATTTCCTTTTCATTGTAGAGAGAGCTTTTAATGATTCCTCTCTTTCTCCAAAGAAAATGTTGACAATAGAATCTTTGATCTTCAAAAATTAATGCACATGACAAATATAATTAATGTAAATAATTCTGCTAGATTCAGTAAGATCCATCACAGGAAGTTAAACATGCATAATTATCTCTCAAGTAAAAACCATGCACATGGTAGGTATAGTGATATAGTCCAAAAGTTCACTTAGGTGAAGTTGTTTCTTCAAAAGATATAATGAAAATGCTGTCTTATCAAAAGATCATGTGGGTTTTTTTAACTGACATTTGAAAAACATTACATGCACTTAAGTTCAAATCCTGTAAAGGCAAGATTTATCTAGACAGCTGAATGGTGTTATAAGTGTCTATGTTGTAGTAAAATAGTAGTTATTTATCACATTTTTTAATATTCTCAAATATTATGTTCAGTTTAATATTATGTGATTTTAAGAAATATCACTCCATAATTACAGTTTACTATTCCAGTGCTATGTTGCTATTTCCAAACCTTTTTCCACAATCATCCACTCATGATGCAAGTTTTCCAGGTGCTGACTTTCTTGAATACAATTGATTAAACCTAGAGCACAGAATCCTGTATGACACCTCGGGTGTTCAGTGATCTTTAGAAATAACCTTTAGACCTCAAGTTCTTGTGGGGAAAAAAGAGTTTTACTTAATAGGATCATCTTGTTCAGAATTTCTCTAGTGCTTGACAAAAGTCATAAAATAGACAAGCACATTTCTTTTCAGAAGTACTTGCAGTCCTATTAGTAATGCTTTGATTCCTACTGCTTCTTGTCCTCTTCAGTTAATTAATATCATTCTGTAGTGGACTGGGCTTGTTCAAAAGCTGAAAACTCTTTAACTCCCCCACTGTTAGGAAATCATATTAAAATTTCTATTTGAGAGTGACCTTGCTGCTTCCTTTTGTTGATACATTAATACCACTAAACCAGTATTAGGGAGAGAATGAGTTGTGTGTCCTGCTAGTGATGATAATATTTTGTTTTACTGTTTGAATTGTGATGTTGCTTACAAAAAAAGGCTCTTGAATATGATTTTACCTAATTAAAGCAGTTGATGTGGTAATTAATATGAGAGCTCACTGGGTTTGGTATTTTGAATGTGACCTAGCAGTCCCTTATTTCATCCAAGAGGACTCTTGATGAAAAGCCACCAGTATGAGCACCAAAGACAAAAAATAAGAGTTTTGCCTTACACTTTAAAATACTTAAAGTGGGGCTATTGAACAGTGGTTTTCCACAAAAGCAGTATTCTTTTTCCAGTTTCTCCCACATTCTGTTAAATTTATGACGGACTGTAATAATTAATTTGCACTTTTGTAAGGAATTTAATTTAAATAACTAATTACCTAAAAAGAAATTTCTTGATGCTTATGCTTTTTTTTTTTTTTTGCTATCATCAAATAGTGTCAAGATCTGGAAACTGCCGTGTACTGCTGGTACTGTACAAATTAGAATGCTAATTAGCACACTGTTACTGCCTCTTTGGCTATAGGTTTTTGGGGGTTATTTCTGCCATATGAACATGCTATGTACAATAGAAGGCAGTTTTTGAGTATTTTTCTGTTTTCACTAATGCTTGGTATTGCTGCAAGTGAATGGGTTTAACAAAAGCTGGTGTATGTGAAAGATAATGATAAAACCAGCTGGAATTGGAGGTGCTGGGAGACTAGGTTTTATTGCTTTCTACAGGATTTTGCTATGATTCTTTTTAAGAATGCTGACCACATGCTTTTTTTAGTTTGAAAAGACAATGGGCCACAATCCCCTTCAGGGAGAGAAGTGTCACTTTAGGCCATTATATGAATCTTTACTCTTCTGATAATTAAGCTTTATGCTCTTTTAAGTTTCGATGTTCTTAAAGTCAGGAGAGGCAGACACTATAAACTGCTGTACAAAGATACTGACATCTAATGAATTAATAAATGCTCCCTGTATCTTTACAACTTTTCCTTCCTTGTGTTTGGCTATCAGACTATGTAGATGTCCACCACACCCCATTCATCTCATGAGCTGTCAGTAGTGTTTTCAGTCCTTTTTCTCTTTTCACTTGTTCAATCAGTTTTGTTATTGTTCTGTGACTTCCCTCTTAGTCTGTCTGTACAGTTCTAATATTATCTGTTGAAGTCCTGGGTAGTAGCTCAACTGTGGTTTTCAGTTTGGAGAGGGGAAGAAAAAAGTGCAGTTAGTACCTGTATTTTATGATAGCTCCATGTATCTCGCCATGTGTGGCACAAAAAGCAGGTATCCTTTTTTAAATTTATTTTTTTTATTTCTGCCATGTTTGTGGGTAAACTCCTTAATTTGTTTCTGTGGTGCCACTCTCCATGAATTATGGATATTGTGGGGAATAAACAATAGTCTGGTTTACCAAGAAGAATTTTAAAATGTTAAAGTTTAGAAAAACCTAGTTTTTTGTTTTACACTGTAGGATTTCAGTAGCAATGATTCCAGTCTTATTCTGATACTATAAAGAAATCAAAGTAATTTTTCCATACCAGAATTTCAGGGAATTTCACAGGATGTCTGCTCACACTCCCTTTGTACCTAACCACATACCACATGTAAAGCGAATGAACATCTTAAACTGCAATGTGTCAGCTATTATCAGGCTTCCATGAAAAATGATCAAATACTACTTGTACTTAAATTGTTATTTTGAAATAAAAGTTGTTTGATGTTAAGATAGTATGTAAGAGAGACTGCAGAACTCTAAACACAATT
This sequence comes from Cettia cetti, assembly GCA_013401135.1. Classification (NCBI taxonomy): domain Eukaryota; kingdom Metazoa; phylum Chordata; class Aves; order Passeriformes; family Sylviidae; genus Cettia; species Cettia cetti. Next base: position 37,902 of record VZUI01001460.1, read on the forward strand.
TCTGAACAGAACCCCAACACAGTCGTTCTGGATGTACAATCTCAGGGGACCAGGTTTTCTGTCCTTTTTCAAATTCTTGTGGATCTAGCACACCTTTCTACTTGAGAAGTGGAAAACTGAACAGGGATTAAGAGGAATTGCACAGCAGGAGCAGGTGTGGTTGGGGGTCTGGTTGGTGTTTCTTGTAGCACTTGAGTGTCCCTTCAGCTGTGCTCAGTGAGTGGGACTTAAAGGAAGGATTCTGGACATTTCAGTGTTCTAGACACAGGCTATCAGCCTAGACACAGGCCTGGGTCAAGTCTGGTCTGTACCAGCTCTTGGGCTGCTCAGCAGAAAATCAGGTGAAAGTTGAAATTTTACTGATTTTTCATGAAGCTTGGGTGGGAGTTTTTTGCTTGTGGTTTTCGTGTGTTTTCCCCTGTGAGTGTTATCAGAGGAAATACATATTTTCATTAATCGGTCACACTGTGTTCACTATGCATTTGGGAATAGCAGTCTTCATCTAAATGCCTTGTCCTCCATGGCATTTGGTTATCTGAGCTGTGCTGTCTCTCTGGATGCACTGCTGTGTGAGCTCACAGGCTTTAGGCTTTACTGGGTGGGATGCAGCACCATCCCACTGAAGAAGCCTCAGCTGTGAAATTTGTTTACTCTGTAATGTCATTGACTTTAGAGGCTTACTAAAAAGATTCCTCCTGTCTGAGGGGTTATAGGAAGTTGTTTGTTTGCATTGTGATTGAGAGCTCTTCATTTGATATCTTTTAAATACTATGGTGGGCATGTCTTATACTTGTTGCCCAAGGTCACATCATCCTGTACTTTGAATGGTTTCACAAAACCAAAAATCACAGCATCATTTTAAGCAAACTGTGATTTGTGGCTTGTTTAATTCAAATGGAGGAATTGGAAGGAAAATCAGAGGAATTACTTTTATCCATTAGAACAATTTATTTATTTTTTTCTTGGTATGTTTGTACTGTAAAGGAAAGGTGTCCAGAAGAGAGTGGAAGCAATGCCTCCCTGACTGTCTGTGCTTCTCCATTGTTAACATCTCTTTGGCATGATTTTAGTCCTGGAGTATGAGTGAGGTTGGTTGGTTTGTTTCCAGTGCAGGGTGAATGAAATCATGTTCAGCCTGTGCTGCAGGCCACCAGGGAATTACATTTGTGCCGTGGAACTATGTGCATGGATGTGCTTTAGGATGTCAGTGCAAGTCAAGAGAGGGTGTTTGAATGATATCCCTTTAGAGCTGGAACAGTGCTGGAGGGCTCCACAGGGCCAGGAAAGAACAGACCTGGTGTTAATATCTTCTGAACAGCTTCCCTGGGGTAAAGTGTACCCCAGAGTGCCTTGAGAGAAGTAGAAGAGACGTAAGGTTTCAGAGGGTCAACTGCAGTAACCAAATGGTTCGTAACACGTCTGATCAGCAGAGTGGTGCTAATGAGTAAATTGCTCCTCAGCACTATTTTAGTTGTACCCTGTCAGAGCTGGGACTGAATGTACCTTGATTTGAATTTTCAGTTATTTGGGTTTGAATCATTAGTATATTGTACAAAGAGAGTTTGCAAACTGAACTTTAAGATAAATACTTATTAGAAGGCTTCTCTGGGACACTTTTTCCTTAAAGAAACCAAAAAAGTAAACAAAGAAAACCACTGCCACCACCAAAAAAAACCAAACCACAAACTATCCAACCAACCCAAAAACCCCCAAAACCCAAACCAAACTAAAAAAAAAAAACCCTAAGTGAATTTTGGCAGAAAACTACTTGGATGGTTTTTGGAAAATACATTCATTGAAGTAAAGTGTGCTCATTTTCATGATGTTTCTTCTGCTGGAATAAAATATTTAAAATGTGAGATTCTTAGCACATGGCTGGAAACTGATAATTATTTAAACCAGCTGCCTAGTTGCAGTGTATAGTGAGATTCATCAGTGTGATTCACTAGCACATAAAAAAAAAAAAAAAATCCCAAAAAGCAACCAAGTGAAAATGCTATGGATAGATAAAATGTGAGAAGTACTTATTCAGAGTGGGTTCATGGTGCTCGTTTATTTTTAAAAAATGCAACTTCTATTTGAAGTTTGATTAGAATAAGTGAGTCAGTTTCTGTTGGATCTGACAGTTACAATTTTGTTATTAGCTTTCCAAAATAAAATATATGAATAACACTTTCTTTTCATGTATTTATTCCTGAAACCATTGCATCTGTAAGTACAAGAAAAGGATGCTCATCCCAGCAAAATTTCTGCAGGTCTTTAATTGGAAGCATTTCCCTGTAAGTAGATGACTGTATTTGAGGGAAAGAGAAACTTACCTATTTTGGTCATACTTAACACATTTCATGTCCATTCTGTTACTTGTCTAAAGAAATAATGTACAAAAACTACTCAGTGTAATTTCAGCATCAAGAGTAAGAGCCACAATTTTTCCTGGAGTTGATTATTTTAAAAGATTTTTCATTGTCTGTAGTTAAGCCTTATTTCTCTGTTAGGATTCTGAACATTGAAACCAAAACTTTCTTTCCTTCCCTTCTCATCCCCACAGCAAATATTTTCAGAAGGAAAGGATATTATGAGTTGCCTCAAAAGTACATGATTCATTACTGTATGAAAAATAATGTGATTTGTGTTTGCCAGTGAAGTTGTTCATTTTATTGACAGAATTGATGTCCAGTATGAACAAAATCATTCTTGATAACAGCCCGTTGCAAGTTCTTGTACATCACTAAAATTACAAAATTAATTAAAAACAGGTGGATTCTTCCTCTGTAGCAGTACCACTCAGCTGAATGAATATACTTGTATGAATTGTTAGAGAGGATGTTGTTTTCCTTAGGGATCATACTGGAATGTTAGGATTCTCTAAAGCTGCATTTCTGAACAGAAAAAGAATCATATTTTAACTGATACCCAAATTACTTTGTTTATAAAACCTGAATTTAGGTTGGCACCGTAGAGAAGAGGAAGCCCTGAAGGAAACTTAGTTTTTGAAACCTGATCTCTGTGTGAAAGTCTCTGTGAAACTCTGGTATAAAGATTTGAAGGGTTTCATTTAGAAACTGAAATCTACGTAGCTAAGTTTTGTTGCTTTTGGTTTTTTTTTTTCATTTTGTGGTGTCACATTTTTCAAGATTCAGTTTATCTTTCACAAAAATGAATGAGAACAGCAGTGTTGAAGAATTATGAGCTGTGTTTACTGAGTATTCAATTTATGAACTAAATGATCTGCTTAATCTTGTGGTTTCTTGCTAGTTTGATAGCTCTTAATTAATAGGAGTTTGTTTTATGTGGGTTAATGATGCTGGTTTCAATCTAGGTGTGTAGGGCTGTACAGAACAGAACATGGAGGTAGAGTAGGAGACCTCCTGACTTGTGCTGCATTTTCATGGAGTGTCAGCAAAGTTCAGACTGCCCTCTTTTTCTGGGCAGAATGAATAGAAGGCTGGAAAAACAAATTGGCACAATGAGATTTTTTTAAATACAGCAGTATGTGTATCCAAGCCAGCTGTGAATTTTGAAGTGCACATATCTTTGCAAATCAGACTATGCAGAGTGGCCCAAATATAGTCTTTGTAGCTAATGTAATTGTAACAGACCTCAGAGATGGTTTCTCTGTAACACAGCATATTTAAAAAATGACCCAATATGAAGTGGAATTTATGTTAGTCTTTCCAAGCCTAGCCAATTTTAATTTTGGGTGTTCATTTTTTCTTGGCTGACTGAAGTTCTGTGCAGCCTCTGAAGACAAGTTGAATAAAAGAATAAAGTAATAGAACATTTAAAATAAAACACTAGAGCATTTCATGTATTTAGGTTTTCTAGTTTAGGTGTTTTGAGCTTTAAACTAGTCTTTCATCATGTCATTGCAGAAGTGTATTCCTAAAACGGTAAAGAGTTGCTATATTAGATAAATGTTTATTGTCATATGTACAATTTTTTAATCTGAGAAGTGTGAGGAGGAACTATGGAGTTTCTAAATTGGTGGAAATAGACTGTGTGTATATTAGAACTTACTTAATTTTTGTTGTAAACTTAGCCTTCTGTATACTTTCAGATGCAAGGGTGTATCATGATTGATGCCAAATTGCCACTTGTGGGTGACACTCTGGTTCTGGGTGAGGAGTAATGCTGCTGCACAAATGCAGTGACAAACAGCAAAATGCAATAAAGTATAGGTCAGGTCTGAGCACCTCTGTTTTCCATGTAGATGGCCCATAGTACGCCATCAGCTCACATAAAAATATACATTGATCTATTAATTTTAGATCTGCAGAAATCTCCTGATCTTACTAGCATGGCAGTATTTTAACTTTGCTACATTAATATTTTTGTTTGTTTTCCTGTGGATCAGTGTTGTTACCTTTGCACCAAGACTTGAGATTTTATGTGGTAGGTGTGTGTTGGGGCAAAGAACACACCTGTGTTCTGTTCATATACAATGGCATATGGAAAGAGCAAGACTATCTTGTCTTGTGTAACAGTTTGTTTAAAAATGTTACAAAAATAAAAAAATTGATCAACAAATCTCAAGTTTGCTAGTTAAGAGTAGAAAATTTCTTTTGAATTTTTTTGTCTACTTTCTATCTTATTGCAAGCTGCATGTCTTATTTTGAAATGTATTTTGTGCACTAGAGAAGTACAATTTATTGTGAATGCTGCATTAAAAGACTCATTTCTCAGGCAGTTGGAATTAGATTTTTTTTCAGAGACAAATGTTTCTTATGCACGTTGCATAATCATTAGATTGAAAACCCAATTTCTCCAGCCTCTAAAACAAACCTTTTCTTTTGCGTATTGAAAAGTTTTTAAGGGGTTACGTCTTCAGAACAAGTGCATTTTCATACTGTATTGCTTCTGAAATAGCTGGGAACATACAGTGATGGAAAATCACTAAAGTAGAAAGGATCACTTGTGAAATGCACAATACTTTAACGTAAAGGAGAAGAATAAACAACTTTTTAATGGCCTGAATTTTTACTATGCAGAGGTTGCAACAGGAGAACATTTTTGGACTTGTCTGGTTTTGTTTGTGTCCCCTATAGAAAGCTAAATACTTTGTCTGTATATGTGAGCTATCCATGGTATGATGGCTTCTACCTCCCTGCTACAGCAGCCACTGCAAAGTGATTTTATTGTCCTCTAATTTACTGGAACAATTTTTAACATGTATTTTGCTTTACCAGCTTTTTTGCAGACTGGGAAGCCCAACAAGTACCTTAGTGGTTATTTAGAATCTACTAGCAAAGTGTGGGCATTGAGCAGTGTTAGAATGTTCTAAGCTGGAGACAAAAATAATTTCTTGATTTATTTCATGACTGGGCTTTTATTTAATAAAGAAGAAACTATGCACTTCAGGAAATGATAATCTTTATTTATGGCTATGATGGGAAAATGCAAATGAAGCAGTGAATTTTGTGATTAGTATTTTACTGAGCAGTCACTTACTATAATTATGTTTTAGACCAATGGAATTATCATGTTCTATTAACCAGATTATTTCCTGACTTCTTGTAGGATTCTGAGTAACAACAAGATCTTGTGGTTGAAGAATGGCTCTTTCTTCGGGCTGAGATCCCTGGAGAGACTGTGAGTAACTGATCAGCCTTGCTCGACCACCAATTAAAAGTCTTTGTACTTTAAATATAGAAACAAACATCAGATAATGAAGTTGAGATGTTCTGAACTCTATTGCACAGTAGAGTTTCTAGGCATCAGGTTAAGAAACAGCATAAAAATGAGTGCATGGGGATGGACGTGGAACATACAGGAAAGCACTGCCATCAATTTGGAACTAAAATAAACATCCAGTCAAAGCCTTGTACTACACTATGTACACTATCACAGCAAAGACTGCTGTATGTAATGGTAACACTGATATACCTGACATGTAGTTTGGGTTATTTAACTCATTGGTCTCCAATACCTCTATTTTAAATCCATACTAGTTTTAATTTTTTTCTATATTTTAGTTATAATATCAACAAATTGGACAGCATTTGTCACAGGAGCAGACAATGACTTTGATAAAGCTCCATGGCTATGTATTTCTAACCAATATTTGAAGGGGGAAGAGGAGCTTAGGAGCAGCTAATGAGTTAGGAAGAAAATATTTGGAAACTTCAATGGAAATAAATATGAGGTAACAGCTGTGCTGTAATAACACAACTTTCTGTATATATAGGTCAGTCATTTGAGAATAATTGTGAACAAGACTAAGAGTCTATTTTCTATATTTATAGACAACTTATGGTACCAGTACATCTAAAATGAGCAATTATGTCATGATATGTTACAATATCTCCTGCTGCTTAAGCTAAATGAGCTTCATACTGCTTTGTAAGAGTAGTTTTATTATGTAGAACTGTTGATAAAAATTTGTTGCTACATTCATGACTTCATGAATATATTCTGTGTGGTGTGAATATTTCCATATGCAAAGAAATTATGTATTAAAATCAACCTTAGCTAATATTTTTACTATAGATGTTTGTGATAGGCATGCTGTTTATGGTTGTGGAAAAAAGTGGGTAAGTATACCTTACTGAGATGTTTGAGTATCCTAAATGTGGTTTAAAAATAAATCACTTATTTCAAGGTCTAAAGCAATCCCTTAAGCACCCTGAAAGATTTGGGTAAAGTGACTGTCAGAACATTTGTGCTGAGTAAAATTAGATTTTTCTCTGCATATAGTTATAGTTGTATCAAACTTTCTTTAATGCTAAATATTAATGTATTAAATGATATGGAACATTAAGTAGTATGAAATGGAGACTGAGGAATTATTTACTAACTGGTTTGATATTAGGATTAAGTGATATGAGGTTTGTAAAGAAGTCTACAAAAATTTTAGACAAAACAATTTAGAACACAGAATAGAATTACGAATTTATTGCAAGAAGGGAAATTAGTAAATTAAGTTCTCATGTAATGTAAGTAAATGTGAGTAATGTAGTGTTTAGAAATCAAGGAAAGCATTTCCTCTGAGGTTTTTTTAAAGGTTTAATTTACATTGGGGGATTATACTGAGTATGTACTTTTAAGAATTTTATTAGTTGACTAGTGAGAGAAGTACTTCAACCTGAAGAGACATTGTGAGCAAACTAAGAACAGTGAGAAAACAGAAAAAGTGCCTTAGGTGCATAGCCTCAAGTACCATCACAGTCTAAACCATTTAATTTTCCTGTGCTGATTTTTCACAACAGTACAGATAAAATGAGTATCATCTCCTCTGTTTATAAATCTGTTTGGCTGTGATGTTAATGCAACATCTGTGAGTGGTCCATCAATCGAAGACTGGATTTCAAGTGATGATATTCTCATGATTCATTGTTCATTGCCCTATTTCTGTTTCATTTGGGGCCACTCTGGCCCCATATGCTTCTTACCAATATCTGTGAAATCCCAGTTTCAGCTGCAGGGGTGAGAACAGCTGGAATAGTCTACTAGGGGGTGAGTGTGAATGAATTACAGCTGGATGAGTGCTCCTAGCTCTTGGACAAAGGTTTCCCCAGCTTTGCCTTTTTAACAGAACCTAATTCAGAGCAGTACTTCAGGTGCTCAAAATGGAGAACTATGGCAGAAACTGCTGTTGACTTACCAAAATGGACCAAGAACTTTCATTCCTTACCTGAAAGGAAGTACTGTAGCAGGAAAATTCAGCTTCCTTTATAATGATGTTAAGTTTACAAGATTAGGTGCTTAGGAACATGGGTGTGCTGGAGATAAAGAATTACTCATTTAATTTGGCTTTACACTCCTTGTGGTCCTGTTTATACTAAAAAGTAAAGTGAATGCCACAGAGGAAATAATTATATAATTCAGGTTTTTTTGTTTTTGGTTTTTTGTTTTTTTTTTTTTTTTTTGCGGTTACCCAGAGATCATGAGCTAGAAGAGTGTAAGCTTACATGGAAAATGAAATCCTTCAATGTCAAACTGGAAAAAAATTAGAGAAGTAAAATTTCAAGTGGAATTGAATGACTTGTATATTCTGGAGTGCTTAAACCCTCTTTTTGGGTAATGAATGGTTTAAGCTCTACTCCAATACGTGAGTGACAACTTTCCCTCTATTATTTTCTTTTTCAATGCATGTCACAACAGGAATTGGATTACAGAAGTGTCAATCTTCTCAGGTCCTGGTGATTCCTCAAGACTTACACAAGTGAGGTCCCTCAGCGAGCAATTGTCTCAGAGTGGGACTCTCATTCTACCAAGCAAATCAAGAAAAGTTATTTACCCCAAACTGTCCATTCTAGCAGTAAGACAAAATTGATTTCTCTAAAACTAAGGCTATTGTAGAATTCTAATATTTTATAAGAATTTTTTTTCAAAATGCTTTTCAGAAAATTGCATTTTTTTCAGCCATAATGTAAGAATATCAAGGATACCATTTCAGATTCTCTCCAACTGTGTTGCTGCTGTAGGAAACCTGATACTAGGTTTTCAGGGGGTAGAGCCAACAAACCAGGGGAAAAAATGTTTGGAGATACAGTTACTTCGTGTTTAGTAATTTGAAGATAGTACTATATGTAATAATAATCCATTAATATTAAAAATTGAAATGTAATAATGTCTAGTGAAAATAGTGATAAAAAGATGTGTATGAAATACTAATATTTTTACTGGACATTTTCTAATAGTGCTTTGAAAAACACTGCCTCACGAAGGTGCTCTTTCAGTTTTCTGTGTGTGTATGAACAGTGACCCATGAGAGATCTGGAGAGGAGGCAATCCCCTCCACAGTTACAGTTTTCTGAAATTAAGAATTGCTGCCATGTGCTGGTTTGGGAAGGTTGGGCCACAAGTGTGACATGGCAGCTGGATCATGATGTGCCTCTGTGCCACTGAGCTTATGCTGTAGTGCTAACAAGAGGCATTAAGAAGTGAAGATCATAAATACTGTGAGAGAGAATAAAAGTTTTCTATAAACTTAGATATTATATGCTGTCCAGTTATATGGTCCTTGAGCTGGAATAAAATCAGAAGTGTTGGTAAGAATATCAATAAGCTTTTTTGAATCAAGCATGGTAAAGGAACTGTTTGTTAAAATATGAAGAGCTGTGGAATTTAACCGGAAGAGATCTACAGGCTGTAAATTCTTCAAATGAGAATGCACACCTTGAACCCATTTCTGTGATACACCCTGTGGAGATGGCTGGCTTCACATTCAGGAGGCTGAGAATTCACTTTGGATCTGAAGCTCAGGGCAGACTTGACAGCTTGCAATGATTTCAGTTTCAGTGCCTTCCCTGTCTGCAGTCAGTGATCTGCCTTCCCAGAACAGCAGGAGTTATCACAGGCATTTCAATAAGTTTTTCCTATGCTCTGGGTACCATAAAAGAAAGGCAAGCTGGGCTTTCCAAGCCATGAAAGAGTGAGGTAGCCCTTTCAAGTAAGTCTCAGCAATCAGGAAACTCTCATTTAGTAAAGTATTTGGAAGGATCTGAACAACTGAATCGTCTCTGTAATTTGGTGGTGTAAGTATTGCATAAATCAGAATAATGTATCACATGGATAAATCTGTGACAGTTTCCTTCTTTAAAAATTATTTTTATTTATTTATTTTTATTTTATGGGCATGAGGTTAAGCATGCTATTATCCAAAGAATCAGAGGCTAGTGCAGGTTACCAAGTTACTTGCAGATGCCTTATCCTGGCAGTATGTGGTATGGATACTGCCACGAAGCACTGCCTCAGTGTACAGCAAAATGATAGTATTAGTGCCAGCTGTGGCAAGGCTTTTTATGCCTCAGGCTACTTGGCCAGCCACAGTCCATGGGATGCTTCTGGGAACAAAGACTGAGGTGGTTGGGCCAGGTGCTCCAGCTGTGCTGGACCTAAAGCCAAGATCCAGACTAGGAAAATAAATCTTTTGCCCTCATCCTGGTGCCAGCTGGCACAAAACAATATGTACTTCAGCTATTATCCACACTGCTAATTTTCTTACTTTGCCCAGCAGGCACTGCACCACAGCTGCCCCCACAGCCCCTGTCCTGAGCTGTCTCCCCATGTTACCCCTCCCTGGGGCAACCTGTTGTGGCTTCCCTGCTGTGGGCTCCTGCTGCTGTGGGGTTGATTGTGTGCTTGGGATTTTCAGAAGTGGGTGCATGAAGTTGCTCTCTTTCATAACCAAATGTACTTTTTTTGTCGGGTTTATAGGAGCATTATACCTCTGAGACTGTTGTTCCTTTGTCCCAGTGGCTGAACCTCTAATGGGTTCAGAAGCTATTGGGAGGGAACCAGCAAATAAAAATAAAGAAACATACACAAACAGACCATGGTTGCATAAGCAGTTTCCTTGGGAAATCAGGATGAAAGATCACTTAGCAAGATTACACATTTTTCCCAGCTGAGCCAGAAGAAAAAGCATGCCAGGCACTAATAAGTAGCAGTGACTTTTGCAGAAACTTGCTTTGTTACATTTTCAAGACAAATAAAGATAGTACTGAAGTATCTATAAGAATTTAGCATTGGGTTTATTTTTGTATTTTAGTTTTTTTAGTACTATAGGTGAGTCTTGCTCTACCAGGCCTCAGTTGGATTGTATGTAGTTTTATCAAGTGCTGCTGTAGCATCAAGATCCAGTCATGTGTCAGTGCTGCACAGCCACATGTTGTATTCACTTATTATCAGACAAGACTGCCTAAAAGCTACTTCCAATAGATTTCAGTGGGACATTCTGCAACTGTATGTTGTGATGTGCAATGGAAGTAATAACACACAGAGTTGAGGGATGAAAAGGGCTTGAAAGACAAGTATAAAAAATTAGATCATAGAAAAAGCATGTTATGCAGCTGTTACAAAAAAATGATATTTAGAATTTCTTTAGTAGAATTCAAGGGATGGAAGTGTAAAACATAAAGGTTTGAAATTTAACATGCAATTTACATTTTCAAAGCTACTGTCCTCTTCATTTTTTTTCCCTACCCATACATTTGAAATGTGCATGTGCACACACACACAAAGAAACAGATGTTCTTCCTAGGTACTGTGAAGGATTGGAAACGTGCTGAATGAAACTATTAACAATTTCATTTTCAACACATTGCATGTGACATCTTTAAAATTAGAAGCTTCATTGATTAAATTTAGAATGTGTTCCTTTTCGGATCTTTGTAAAAATAGAAAAAATACTGGTTATTATGAACTCACAATATTTCAGACTGACAGCCAGGATCCAGCTGTGCAATGTTTTTGCTTTTTTTAAATTTCCCTTGAAGATCTTGCAGCTGCGGAGTGAGCCCCTAACTTTGTGCAAGCACTTTTATCAGAAAACAAATTGATAAGCTTGGAGACCTCAAATGCCACTGAGCTGTGTGTTTAGAAAAATGCTGTGGTGGTACTCAAAGAAAGGGCAATCTAAAAATCTGTTTCTTAGGGCTGTTTGTTGTGTAAATAGACATAGGATGAATAAAACTATTCTGTTTTATCTAGTTTTTGTATTTGGAGAAATATGGAGAAAGAAAACTCTCAGACATCTGAAGTTTTCTTGCAACTTTTTCTTGCATTTGAAATCCTGCATGGACTTAGTAAATTCTCTGGGTTCAGTTGGTAATGATAACAAGTTATTTCTTTATTCTCAAAGAACAGAAGTACAGGTCCTGGAACCATTGTTTTTTCTTCTTTAGTATTATGTCTAGGACACCTGAGGAAATCGAGGCAGTTTTCCATGTAAAGTTTTTTACTGTGTTGGCTTGTAATGGTTTGCAAAAGCTCATCATGCTGCATTACTGTTTGTAAGTGTGATCATATTCTGGTAGATGCAGAAGGATGGGAATAGTTCTGGGGAAGGATTTTTCTCCAGGAGCAAGACACTGCTCTGTGCCTGTGCTCTAAACCAGACTGAAGATGATTCATCTTCCTCTTGGCAGTCATTGAACTTTGAGTTGCCCTTTTGGTTTCAGTGTCAGATGAAGAGTTTATCTTTTTGATTATGATGATGCCAGGGTTTGCCTTATGGCAGGAGGGTTCCCTTTGTCAGTCCTAAATGCAGGTAGAGTGGCTGGCAGGTTGACATTGATTGGTAGATATGTTTGCCGGCAATGTGGCCTGTACAGAGACACTTGTAAATACTGAGCTTAAAAGACAAAGTTCTGAAAATTCACGGATTACTGAAGTTAAGGTACCTGTTGATTCAGAAACATGTCTATTACAGATAATTGGTTTGGAGTGTTGGAGATACTCAGGAGATAAAGAACTTTACAAATACTGGAAGGGAAAACAAACCCAGTGAATGTAGGCAGTGGACAGATTTGACAAAAAGAGGAAAGAAAATAGTTATGCATATAACAATTTATCACCTAAAATTAGAATAGCTTTTTGTGAAATGAATGGTTTTTAAGTCTCATCTTGGAGTATGGAGAAAGGCCAAGAAAATGAGTGTTAAGCTAGGAAATGGGACTGTATTCTTCAGAGCTTAATACACCCACCTCCTTAGCCATATCATTTCTTCATTGGTAGTAAACACCATGGTCAGCTGCTGTAAGATTTTTTTTTCTGGAGTTTTTATCATATCCTTAGGTTAGAACCACATTCCTTACCCATCCTGGGACTCCTCCTGCATTTCCTCACACCAGTCTGTCTCTGTGGTGGCTGCAGCCCAGGGATTTTGCCTCTCCTTGGTGCTTGGTTCTTTGTCGTTGTGGTAATTTTGGTCATGTTACTCAATAATGCCAATGTCAGATATATTCTGGTACTGACAGAAGATAGAGATGTCCACTTAAATGAATATGCTCTTTAAATATCTGACTTCATGTACCTGTCAATGAAGATTGTAATATATTATTGAATTATTGAAAAAAATTAAATGCATGTCAAAAGAAGTATTTTTCCATAAAATTAATTTAGTTCTACAAAATACAATTTCTATAAAATCATATTAATATTTAAAAATTTTAATGGCATGGGTTGGTGAGATGGTATGAGCCTGATATGAGATTGAAAGGAGATATGAAAATGATCCTGGTAGCACTAGAGTATCTTCAGTTTCTCTCTGCAGGGTTTTTTTTAGCATCAAATAAGAGTTCCTCATTAACATTTACAATATTTGAATTATATCTGTAAATCATGCAAAACCACAAATTCAGTAATTGCAAATAAAATTTAATATTACAATTAGAAGTCTCCCCTATCACTTAATTAGCTGGAATTATCTAATTATTTCTAGCTGTTGAAGTTGAACCAAGTTTTTACCCAACCATATTTATTTATTGACAGATTTCTTTTGTCATTATCTGATTCTGGAAGATGTTATATTTTAGGCATTGCATTAAATTAAAAATATAGCTCTTTAGCTTCTATGTCTTTCACTTGAAAACAATCCTTAATCAGAAAGGACTTTGTCTAAATGGGGAATTTTATGCATGCTGTAGCAAATACATAATGGTTAGGTAATACAATATTTGTATGTTGATGTTAACCAACAGTATCTTTTGAAAGAAGAAAATCTGTGAAAGAAGAGACTTTTATTTGAGAGAAATGATTGGAAGTCAAGGACAAGTCTTATTTTAGAGGGTTTTTTAAAATTTTCATTCAGTTTTTGTCTCTTTATTCTGTCCTATGACTAACAGTAAGTTACTCATTTAGTAGTGCAAAAGCTGAGTATTTTTTGGCACTGCCCTCCCTAAAACCAAATAAAAATCCCCTCCAACTATAAAAAACCACCCCAAACTCTCTAAACACCCCAATCCATTATGTTCTAGTGTGCAGTATAAAAGAGATGTAGCACTCTATCAGGAATTGTAAAACTTCTGCTGTTCTTAATATGACTGTCAGAAACAGAGGAGCTAGAAATTAAAAGTAAAATTACATTACCCTTTTTCTCACAGGCTGTACATACTGTAAGTCTTACAACCATGAAGTATCTATCAAAGCACTTGTAATGCAGCGTGACAGAAAGATAATGCATTTCTTTTCTATTCATTTGTTATTTACCAGTACAAAGTCACGATACAGACTATTAGACATCACATACGTTATAGTTTAGAGGATGAGACAACAGGAGAATATCCTGTGTGTCTATTGCTGTAGAGTTGCTATGCTGTAGTGTGAAAAGAAACCCCCAGTAATTCTAGAAAAAGAGGATGTTTCCCTTGGGATATTATAGTGCTGTTTAAAAATAGCAGTAATTAACTCTGAAAACAGGTTAGTAAACCAATCCCATTGTTCTAGAGCCAGGGTCCAGAACCAAGTGTAATTCCCATCTTTTCTTTATACCTTATGCCTGGTTTTGTTTGCCTCTTAAACTGCCACATTCATCTGTCTGGTTCTGTGGTGTACTCATTTCCCCCTGGGGCTCCCAGGCCGTGTCTTTGCTCCTAATTCCATGGTTTATGTGAGATCTGACCTGCTCAGTGCTGCCTTCCCTGGCGGGTGCTGCTCGCGGGTGTGAAGGCGTTTGTCTTTCTGGAGGCGCTGCTGAGATGCTCTCCTCTGGTCCTGACATGAGACTCTGGTTGCAGCTCGGGCACAAATTGCCAGCTCCTGGCACGGATGTGATGTAGCACCAGTGTTTAAGATGTCAGTGCTTTGCCAGGTTGCATCGATGCACTTTTGAGTGTAACTATTTGCAAAACAGATTTCTGGTGGAGATATGAGCATGGCAAAATAAAAATGTTCAGTAGGGGACAGAGCAGTTTCACAGGGCCATCTTTATCACAGATACCAGTGTTTTAGTTAAACTGCTTTATAGTCACAAAATATAGAATCCTTTTTGGTTGACAAAGCTGGACTATACCACTTAGACTGATGCAAACTATTTCTATTAACAAACACAGACTGGTTGAAACAGTAGGAAGAACAGAAATGTGGTTTTAGGGCAGTTTGTTTGAAGTCAGGTAGAAGCATGCTGGGAAGCTAAGCTGAAAAAAATTAGTGTTAGTTTATCAGCAACTGAGCTAATCTTGTGAAGGGAGCTGTGAGGTGAATTGGTAGCTGAATCCTTTTATTCGGTATGGGGCTTTGATTCCTCAGCTGCTATTAGTGGAATAACCTTCTCAAACTCCAGAAAATACTATATATTAGTTGTATTCAGATGCGGAATGGTCTTTAACAAGTTTACTGTCAAAAGGACCAAAAAGTTGCCTCAAGTGATGGTATTGATACATAAAATGTGAGATACCTCAAGTTCTGACTAGCGACATCTCAACATCATAGTGGTGTTGGGTAAAAGTAACTATCCAAAGAGAAGCTCCAAACTCAATCCTTCCCTTCCAGAGAGTTTTCTGGGCCCTACTGATAATTTTTTTTTGTGTCTCCACCTCTGACTTGATACCAATTGGCAGACATTTCTCAATTGCTTATTTATAAGGACAAAACCCCCTATGTATATAAGTTATTGTCTGACAAAAGTGCATGTCTGTAGACTGGGAGATCTCAGATGAAAACATGCTATTACTCATTCATATCATGCTAGTCTGTAAATGCTCCAAGGGTACCAATGACTCTGGGAGCTTGCTGCCCTCAAAACTTCTGGGGATGCCTGCAGAAAGCACAGCTTGTTCTCTCCATGCCTGTGCTTTGCCAATAATCTCTGAGAAGGAAAAAAAAAAAGAATAGAATTGAAAAGAAATGGAAAGAAGGGTTATGGTTTATGCCAGTTTAGTTTAAAGGAAAAAAAAAAATCCCCAAAATGAGTTGTCTGAAGTAGTTAGGAAAGCTGATGTAATATAACAGCTGTGGGCAGTTTTTCTCCCCACTTGTTAATATAGACAGAATTGATTAGTTGGGTGTAGTATAGTGCTGCGTGTGTCAAGTAGGTACAAAATGGTTGTTCTCACGAGAAAATTGCATGCAGACTTAGCACATGATAAGCTGTCTTGTGTTAACACAAATTGCCTCGTTCTTGAAATGGAAAGTGACTGGGAGAGCTATAGAGGATGTTTGTGTAGTCTGAGCTATGCACATATTCTGTAAAAAAAAAAAAAAGAATTACAAAATTCCTCTATGTGCTGCTTTAGAAAACATTTTGCTGAGAAGAATACAGAGGGAAACATTGTGAGGAAATAAAATGTGTATTTTTATTTGCTTGTTAGCTTGAAAAAATGAAATAAAATTAGTATATGCAATGGTAGTGAGATTCATCTGATAAAAATAAGCAGTTGAAGTTAAAAATAAGCCACTTGAGTTACCATAATGCAAAAAACATGAAGTATAAGTAAAATATTTTTATCATGCCTTTATAACCCAGGAAACTACCAAAGAGGCAACTTTGTCACCTCTTAAAGTCAATTAATCTCTGTCTATGAAAAAATATGAAAGATTCTAAATCAGGAAACATGCTAGCTGTAGGTGCCTGTAAAAGCCATATTTATTAAAAAGCATTCAACCATAACTGTAGCACTTCTGCCATGATGCTATAATTAATGGCCAATGAAAGAAAGTTTTACAGCTAATGTATGTATTCAGACACATGGTACATTTATTACTCTCACCAAGTGTGTTTTAACATTTTTTTTTATATACAGTATTCCCATTTGTTTGTTCATGCAAAGTAAGTTAATACTTTTTTAAAGACAAAGACATGCTTTTCAGTTGAAAGGGCAGTTTAAAGTACATTGTGTTCTGAACAAAACAGTGTTTTATGTACTATGTCAGCAGCTAAATTGAGAATTTGATTCCCTTTTCCCCTTTGTACCATTAATTGCTTTTAGGTATTTCTGAGAAGTGCAAGTGGCTCACCAGGGACAATTCTCCCATGTGAATGAAGTTTAAATACTGTATTAAGCTTTCCTACTGTACAGAGTTATATGAACTCACAAAAATATTTAGGAATGTAAGACCAGAATAGGTTGCAGCCAGCTTGAACTTCCAGGGATAAAAAGAAAATCTGTTCAGCTCTCCCTCTTATCATATACACCATAAATGAGCCAGTCCATTAACAGATCTCCAGCACTCCATTAGGAACACTGGAACTTCAGTTCAATATAATGGCTCTAAAACTTGTAATGTGTCACAAAGGAAGAAATTGTAATGTGCCACAGGTTGGGTTTTTTAATTTTTCTTTTACGTGTCTTTGCCACTGTAGCCAGTAAATCTTTATCAGCCATTCTGATGGTTTCTTTAACCATGACTGTGCCAGCAAGGTACACCAACATGGGCACTGATTTTTCAGTACTGGACTAGAGCAGGTTACCAGTCTAAACTATCCAGTACACTCTCACTTAGCCTTTTTTAGAAAAACAGGAGGAGCAGGGGAAATTCCTGAAGCCATGTTCTGCATCAAAAAATGAATAAATGTTGCTGGTCCTGGAAGATGCTTGTGGAGGGGTTAGCTCTGGGTATGCAAAAAACCTTGTCACAAGCTACAATTTCTAACTCTAGGAAACCATATTCATGCACAACAATATCAAACTGAACACATAATTTGAAGGCTGCCCCAAATCTTTATTTCTACTTTTTATCTGTGATCTAATTGTTGCCATAGTCTATTTTTTATCCATATGTTTTTATAGTAGTTATCCTTTAACTTAAACTAATCTTTTTCTCTTTTTAACGTTCACCATTCATGAACAGTGATGTACTACTTCCCTCATCTAAGCAAGCCAAAAATATGATAATCTTAGTGACATCATGAAAATAACCATGAATTGTACATATCCTTGAAAAATGTATAGGCACAATGCCTGAAGTGTATCTAAAAGCAAGATTATTATCTGCAAAGATTTATTTTATACATAATTGCAATGTACTCTCTTTATAGTCTAAAGAATTGATTTTAATCCAGTTAATTGAATACTCAGAAAAGTACAGTTTCAGCTTAGTTTAGCATTCAGAAGTTATGTTCATGTTGTAAAACTGATGCAGTTGAATATAGAAGACTCCTCTGGACCTGCAGTAAATAAATATCCTTGGCAAATTCACCGTGACTTTAGGGCTTAGGAGCCTGTTTAAAGCTGCTTTCTCTGGTCTTGTATTACAAGCCAGTGCTGACCAAATGGTTACTTTAAGGAAGCCCAGTGAAAATTTAAAGCTTCCTGCTGAGGACATTGGATTGATTCTTACTTTCCATTTCATTTTTATTTTTGTTGCCTCTATTTTCAGGTTGAGTGCTGGATGGGTGGGGGTGTTCCTTTTCTTTTTGCCCTCTCGAGAACTGAGATTTCAATAAATTGAACTTTTTTTCCTTTTTTTCTACGCTCAGGCATCTGCACAGAGGGTCAGATACAGACCTTTTCTTACAGGTCTTCTCTCCTGGCTTCTTTGTATTCAGCTGCTTGAATAGCCGTCTGCAATGATTACCTTGTAGTTTCTTTGTGTAAGTCAAATTAAATGTCTTTCACTCGGAACAGAAATGAGACATTTCCCTCATTTTTCCCTATTGACTATGTTATTGCACAACAGCTGCTCCCTGGTTTCATAGAGCTATCTACTCATGTATTCAGACTCTATTAATGTAAGATGAGAAAATTCATCTTGGCTAATAGCTCTGACATAACTTCTCCTTCATTCATTAATTTCTTACCTTTCTACTTGCCTTGCTCAAATCTATGATAAGCAGTGACAATGAAAGGAAAAATATGGAACAAAAGTAGAAAAATGTTATTATGAAATAGGAAGTATTAGCACAGAGGTTAAGGATCAAGCATTTGTAAGGGTTCACCAGTAGCATGTTGGATGGAAATGGTCTTTATGCAGACCTTCTTCTATTGTTAATCCTTACGTAAGGAAATTTTTAGTCTTCCCACCTCTGTGTTGAGTTGCTGTGCTAATGGGTGCATGTCCTAAAATCTTGTTTTTTTCATATTTCTTCCCTTTTAAAAGTCCCAGAAATTCTCTCTTTTTCCATGAATTGCATCATAAAAAAATATATATTTCTGTCCTTTGTTGTTGTGTGTTCTTTCATCATTCTGTCTGCTTATTCTTATTACGCTGAAGTACCATACCACAACACATGCACTTTGTTTTTAGGTCTAGCATTCTATACCTGAATAATTATGTAAATAGTTCCATAAGTGAGCATGAAGTCCTGTATTCTTTCTTACTTTTGGTCCATTTCCCCCAAAAATCTGTAAAAGCTTTTTAATATGACAATTCCTCAAAAAAAAAGAACCAGGCTTTAATGCTCACAAAGGTGAGCTAAGCCAAGTTTCTTCAGCCCACCTAATGTCTCTTAGGAGCACTTATGCCTCTTATATGTCTCCATGTTGTTACAGAGGTGCTGTTCCCCAATGCTCAACTCTTTATCACAGGAGCAGCCAGTGTTTCTTGAGAAAATACAGCATGCCACTGAGCTGCTTTTTCATTAGTGGGCATTTTAGGAAAAAGATAGGTGCAGGCTGGGAAATGAAATTCTGCCTGATACCTACAAAGAATGTAGAGCCATAATTTATGAAGGCTGTGTGCTGGACACATGGAGCTGAGCATGTGCCAGCAACGAGCATGAGCTCTTGGGGGCTTTGGGCTTGTGCCAACTTACACAAAAGCTGGTACAGGTACGTCATTGTTCCTGCTGTGGCTGCAGCTCATGTAACTTGGGGCGTGCCAGGCTTTCTTTTGCTAAATGAACCTGGGGAATTAATTTCTTTAAATACTTGATGTTTTGTAGTGAGGTTGAGGCTCAGTTGGCCAAAACTTTTTAGCATTTTTAATGAACTGTAGAGCATTAGCTGTGTGATTTCTATTTATTTATTTAAATGCTTGCATGTTTTAGAGTTTTTGCATATGTCGCTGTAGTGTGCTATTTAAACCACTGGTAGTACACTATGAAGTCCCATTGATTGCCCCATTTTCTTGGTATGTTGCATCTAAAAGCAGATGTGGATACTGTTTTCATTAACTGGGTTTAAGGAAAACTTGCTATTTACAAAATTGATGGGAAGGGTAAACAACATTTATGCTATTTTGTGATCCTCAGTCAGACTTCCATGAAATGCACATTTTCTGAAACCAAAGCTTTTCTAATGACCTATTAAGTCATTGTGTAGTTCAACATTTAAAAGATGATATATGAAAAGCAAGCCCTAATGAAGTGTGGTGAGCCAGCAAAAAGCAGATGGGATCATGCATGGTATTACGGGTCTTGCAGAATGAGTGAAAGAACCTTTTATACTAGTTACAGATTTTACTGTCAAGCTTTAGTAATGGGCTAATGTTAAAAAACCAAACTGTGAGAGCAGCTGCTGCTCACTTTCCTACTTCAATCAGGCTGAAGTGAATCTAGAAATGGTACTTCTCTTGTTTCACTATTGAGATAGTAGATTTCTAACTTAGAGCTACACGAGTGCACTGTTTATGTCAGTTACTAGGATAAATTCATGTAAGATAAGTGTGAACTGATAGATCAGAACAATACTGGCAGTTTGGCAATATTGGCTCTATGTGAATTACCTTTCATTTCCCATTGAATTTTCAAACTCCTGTTTGAGACAGAGTATGGGTTCAAAAAATTAAAAAAGAGAGCACACGTGCATGTATGTATAATGCCAGTGCCAATATGCCAGCAGTGAGCCTGAAGGAAGGCAGCCTCTCTGCTCCACCACTCACCCAGAAAGTTAGCAGAACAGTCAATCAGCCAATTACCCAGCAAGCTGTCTACATCCTCCACTGCTAACAGGCAAAGCAATTTGGTTTTGTTCTTTACTGACATTTCTTTTTTGCATGTCAGCTATTTTGTGCATTTTTGTATGTTAAATTTGGGATTGCATAAGCTTTATTTTCTGGCTTATTTCTTCCTAATCATATATTTATTTCACCTTATTATATTGCTGAAAACAAAGAATTTCTAGGTGTTAGTACTATTACACTTAAGTGTACCCATTTAGTTTTATCCTACCTAACTTTAGAGAAGACTTTATGCAATAAAATTGAATGTGACTGCCTTCTTTCTTTTTCATCCTAACTGCATCATTCGGGGAACAGTGTAAGAAAGGACTGATAGAAACAGCATGAGGCACTGCTGCAGGTCTTTATCCTCTGTCCCCTCTTTTCTCTCTTCTCTACTCTCAGGGACAGAGGCAATGGAGGCAGTTTGAGCTTTCCATGCCTTGCACAGGAAGGTTACAGTTCTGCTAAGGAAAATATTCCTGTACTTATATATACCACCCCCTGATGATTTGAGCTGCCTCTTTCCAGGTTATTTGCAAGTAACCTTTAATTAGTGATCGTTATCATGAAATTGATTAACTATTACCAGACCCAAGGAATTATCATTTATTTTGTCCTAAAGAAACTTCTCTGGACTCCAGTCCATTCTTGATATAACGCAATTTTCATCAGCAACAAATACATCAGGAATCGTTTGATCTGCATGTTTTTTGCTTGGAATAATGCTCAGCAGTTCAGTTTCTATACATCTCCCATACTTTTGGATTACTTTTCTTTTTTTTCTTTCCTTTTTTTTTTTTTTTTACATAATTTGAACATTTATAAATTTGACTACCCATGCTTGGTTTTCTTGGGTAAAAGATGAGTATAGGTCGTAAATTTTTCTTAAGGAAAAAAAATCTGATTTACTGCACCATAGAACTCTTTCTAAATACGTTTTATGTCCCATTTTTATGGCTGTTAGATAGAATTGTATATTGTATTTTCCTAGAATGGGATAGACATTGTCATTAAAATAGTGTTGCCATTACAGGCAAATGTAGCGTTATATAGGTTATCTGTACGAAATTTTTCTTTAAAATCTTCTAAAATGTGGACTTATTTCTCCAATGAAATGCTTAAAAGGTTGAAAGTCTAATTTTGAGGGTTTTTTTTTTTCTCTTGCCGTAAGCAGCAGTCTCTTCTTAGAGCTTAGTACAGATTTGTTCTAATTCTGTGTTTTTAATCTCTGGTGTGAATAGTTTCATCAGATCTTTTGGTTATTGTGTGGTTCATTTTAGGTTAAGCCAGGGGTTAACTTCTTACAGAGGTTTGTTAAAAAAGCAGATGGGTTCTTTCTGAGGACAAATGTGCTTTGGCCAAGATTTAAAGAAATCATGCAAAATTGGGATTTACATCTCTTCCCTCAACACCTATGTTAAGATTTGAAATATTCAGACTTGAAATCTGACAGAAATTTGTCCTTGTGTTTCAGATGGGGTCTTGCACAGTTCAGTAATCTGTTTCCATTTGGCTAAGATGCAAGACTTTAAACACTATACATTACATTTGTGCAAAGATTATATTAAACAGAGCAATCAGTGATCGAACAAAGTGCCCTTGGTACATTATTTGTGTGTGTATCATATAAAAAATGTGAAAATTCCCAGTAAAAGTCTTAATTGCAGTGTCACTGGATTTGTGTGGATAAAGAAAGCTAGAGAATGGAGTTCAAAGGTATTTACAGGGCTCAGAACCATAACTAACATAGTTCAAGTGAATAAAATTATGGATGGAAGACTTTTAAGTGCGTTAATTGGGGACTGAATATGAGAATTCTGATTACCAGGTCTGTGTTCATGATGATGGAGTTATAATATCAGTGCCTCAGTATGCCTAAGAGTGACTATCTAAAAGCTGTACAATGAACTAAATAGAAAGCAATAAAAAAGTTTCACCTGAAATGCTAATATTTTAGTGTCACTGAAAAAAGGGTAGTTTTGCAAAAGTAAAAAAGCTTTGAATCTAGCCAATCAGGTCAAAAATAATTATTCTTAAAATTTATAAAAATGAGGGAAAAAATTAAACAGAAAAATAAATAATATTGTATGTCATATTTTGGTCTTGTGGAATCACAAAAGTTTGTTTCAGTCCTGAATGACCTATTAGAGTTTAGTTGCTAAAAATAAGTATTTTACTACAAGCAAGTCAGATTAGGTGATTTTTGCAGAATGAATTGAAAAAATGCTACACGTAAGCTGAGTGGAAAAAAATTTTATAATTGAACTATAGAGTTATCTGCCTTTTCATATTGATTTTACTTATTAAAAGACTGTTAAGAAATAATGTTTTCAAGGTTACCATGGCTGTAGGCTGTACAATGCCATCATTAGGAATCCAGACATTTTTCTTATGGTGATATATCTAATAACTGATACTGAAAAATACCAACTATCCTCCCATCTTTTTCTCAGAAATACAGAGGTCATAATGGGTATTGCTCTTACTGTTCCCAGAATGCCTCAGTATACTTGTCAACTTGATGGTCTTGGCACATGTTAGGTGTGAGCATGAGCATGTCAATAAATTTTGTATAATCCTGTGGAATACTTAATAATGGAATAGAATATGAAGTGAAGTAAGCTTATATTGAATCAGAGTTTGAGGTGTATTAATGAACAAACTTAAATTGGTCCAATTTGCATTTTGCCTGTCTTCCCTGTTGCTGCTAAGTTGCATACTTTTGAGACTGATATTTATTGGGTGTGGTCAATCTCAATGAAGCTATAAGATTGTGTGAGCATGAAAATTTATAGGCAGATTAATAGTACCCATTATTAATCTCTAAATAACCCTGACGTGGCACAGATGTCGTCATTTGCTAAAAAAATGTTCTGTCTTCCTGAGGCCAATAGTGAGATAATTATCTGAGGATACAGAGAACTTTCTTGACAAACAGTTCTGAGGAATGAAAGCCAAACAGAGAACACTAAATATTTTACTAATAATAGGATACTAGCTTTGGATTTATTATAATAAGCTTGACAGAGTTAGAAATGAATGTATAGGAAGACTGCCTCTTTTATCAGGCTTACAGAGCAATACCTTTTGAACTTCTCAGATGCACTGAGGTGTCACAGCACGGGGCCAAGCAGCACAATAACCAATACGAGGGAACCGTGCATGCTCAGCCAAACTGGAGAGGAAGGTCATCTTTGTAGATGGTAATATTAATACTTACAGCTCTCTGACTGAGGTCCCTGCTTCTAAAAATGGTAAAAAAGAAGATATAGGAGAAGGAGAAATGGAGTATGAGATTAAATAAAAATCCAGGTGAAGAAAGCAGGGCTGGAAAACCTTCTGTTGGTACCGCAGTAGGCATGAGTTGTGAAGATGCAAATACAGAATACCTGTGACCAAGGGCTGGGATGGTGACACTCACAAGGGGAGGGTGGAGAATACCAAAGAGGTGCTGAAAAAGGAGAAAAATTCATTGGAAAATTCATTGTTCTGAACCTGCTCAAACCATCAGGCATATGGTGTTACTTGAGCAGGGCTGGCTAGGCCTGGCTGAGGACACTGGTGGACACCTGTGTTTAGGTGTATGTTTGGTGTTCCCTGTCCTGGAATGGCTGGTGGATACTGCAGAGGGAATCACATGCCCCTCACAGTGAGGATGAAGAAGGAATAATTCAATTCACATTACTTAAAAACAACATGCTTCAGATACACATTGCAGGGCACTTGTAGGAGGAAACTGGCAAAGAGTGCATAGTTTGCATTGTATTGGAAAAAATTATTTAAGAGTGTCTTGGGAGCAAAAAAATCAAGCTAAAAACTGTAATTCCTTTGCAGGAATTACAGTTTACCAATTTGCTGCTTCGTTGCAAAACATTTGCACAACTATGCCAGAGGTATCTGTTGGTCCATACTAATTACATGTAACTCAGTCCTCCCTCAGTGTGGTACCAGCTTGGGTGGTTTGCTGAGGGTTCACTGATGGTCACCTGTCTTCTGTATAAAATCTGTGATTTTTGCCAGACAAAAGGGGGAAATATAGGAATCCCTGGAAAGTTGAATGAGTCTTCCTGACCACGGAAGGAGATGAAAAGAGCAGCCAGAAGCCCTTCACCTTTCCAGGGAAAATAAAGCAATAGAATAGGAGATGCCAACGTTACCCATTTTCTGAGACATCCCTGTTATGCCTGCACTTAGAGAGATGTCTCCACCTTTGAAATACAGTAGCCTTTAGCAGATCTGAGTATAGCCTGCACCACAAAAGCTGATCATGAAGGAAAACATCAGTTAATTCTTAAACAGTAAGTAGATCTTGCTGAAGTTGTGAGATCCTGGGCTGACCTACAGAAGTCCAAAGCTGAGTCTTTCATGTTCAGGTCTTCAACTTAATACAGAGAGGGCTCCTCTTTCCTTTCCGAAATCCTTTTCTCAAATTTTTGCTTTATCTTCCTTTGCAGCTAAGGAGCCATTCAAGGTGCTCCTCATCAACCTCTTGCTGATTGTAAAATGGGGACATGATTTCATCCCCTTTTGGGGCAAGAAAATGCAGAAATTCAGAAGTAGGAAAAGAGCAGTGGTTGTGAATATGAATTACAACCGAAATATTGATTTGGTTTTCATTTGTTCAGACCTTTCTTGAAATGACAGGCTTTTGCAGCAACTGTGCTTTGGTGTTTAAAAAGGAGGTTTCTATCTCCCTTAAAAAAAGTCAGTTAAAAAAAAAAAAGTATCTTCTTTCCTTTTTTTTTGTTTGGTTTTTTACCCCTTTTTTTTGTTTCCTTTTTAAGAGTTCTGGCTGTTAAACTGTAACACTGGCCACATGTACATTAAAACTATAAAGTCCTTATGAATCTTTAATGAGGAAATGTTCATGTGTGTACAAAGTAGATGGTTTTAGCAGAGGCGCCTCAGTCACTTTTGATTTTTGTTCCCTCACCATCCCCCAAATACCTCAAGGGCTCTGTTCTGCATTCCTTACGCATTTTGCTTGCTCCGGAAAGACTTTCATTCACATTAATTGAATGACCATCACCTCCTTCCTCCTCCCAAAACCCACATAACAAAGCCACCAAAACTCTGTTACAAAATCTTTTTGATCTCAGGTAAGAGGATGATTTTTTTTTTTCCCTCGATTGTTTTCAGAAATTTTTAATATGGGCTGGGGAACAGAATTATTATGACTGCAAAGAGGGAAACCTTTTGGACGTGCTCACATGCTGTGGTGGATCTGGTCAGTAATGTTATTATGGCCCATTGAAGTTGCTGCTGTAATTGGGGCAGGGGCGAAAGTGAGGGCACTGCCAGTGTCAGATCCTCCCTGTTGACTCCATCTGAGACCCCATGTAGCAGGCACCTGGTTTTGGTGCACTATTGGAAATAATAAAGGTCAATGCCACTGAAAATGGTGCGTGAGTAAAATGCTTATCTTGCAGGAGAATCTCAAAACCTACTGAATGTGGCTTAGTTGTGAGTTTAGTAAAATCTTGAAGCGTTTATCCTTGCTCTCAGAAGTATGAGGGGACAGCAGTCAACAACAATAGGACTGTATAATAAAGTCCCATCCTCTCTATTAATTTGCGTTCTCAGAAAGGTTGTCCTTGCTTCCTTGTCTACATTTTGAGAAGTTATTCACCTTAAAATATGTTTCTGCTTTAAGAAAAGGAAACTGAATAGAGGAATTGATGTTTTGAAATGTAACAAGAAACATGTTTAAGTTTGTGGGATTTTTTGTCCTAAATAAGGCTTCACAGTAATAAACCTTATACTGTTTGTGAAGATGGAGATATAATACAATGGAATGTAAAAAAACAACAAACCACTAACCTTTTTTTTAACACCAGAGAGAACAAGAAATGGTTGCTTCACAAGTAAGCTTTTTGTGCATTATTCCTAGTGTCTCAAAATGAGCCTTGACAATGGAATTGCTCCTCTGTCACTATTTTTAAAATCAGTTTCTGAAATTTCAGGCCAGCTGTATATTGCTTCAAACTTAAGTGTTTTAGGAGGAAATACAAGACTAGGAGCAATACAGCTTATGAACACACTGGGTTTACAGTTCTCCCATTTCTGGTACAGCAGGTATCTGTTGAATGGTAATGGGGGAAAGCAGGCCAGTTTTGTTACTGTGGCCATGGCATGAGGAAATCTGCAGCCTGACCCTGTCTGCAGGCACCCACCTCAGCACCTGGGACACCAGGGGGGTTTGCTTGTGCTTGTGGGAGGTAAGTTGGGCACCTTGGCTTTAAATTGGCCACAAAAACCTTTGTTTTTGTTTTTTTTAATATAAGATTGCCTCTGATCATATTATATTCTCTTTGGTATCCTGCATATGCATCATTGAGTAACACTTAGAGTCCAGGACACAGGGAGGCTGGATATGGGACAGGATTGTCTTTGTGGATTTGTGATAAGGTGGCATCCAAAAATTGCTCTCAGGAGGATAGCCTGAGTTTCTACTGATCTTCCAGGGATTATTTCAGTTCTTGCTGCAGTCTGAAAGCCAGGAAATATAAAGACATGAAACTTCATTTGCCCCTAAAGTGCCATTTAGCTGCATCTTTGGCCATCTTTTCCCCAAGTCTTGTTGTGTACAGTACCACAATATGGAGAGATGAGATAATTTAATTTGCTTGTAAGTTTATTTTAATGAAATTTATGTAAAACTAGAATTTAGAAGGCCTGGATTGACCATGACTTAAAGAAATCAGTACTTTGCATGAAGTTCCAGGATTTAAAAGAGCATAAATATGGAGCTCAGCATGTCACAACACTGGCCATGGATAAGCAGCATGACACCACAAAGTAATGTATCGTGCCAGCTGGAAGTGCTGGCAGATAACTTAATTCAGTCATCAAATTGTAACTGAGGCTAATCGTGGAAAAACCACCAGGCCATGCAGCTGCTGCTGTCTGTGGAAATTTGTCATATGTCAGTAGGTTGCCTTTTAACTATTTTGAAATGCCAGAATTTGGCATGTCACAAACTCTCTCAACTGTGTGTTGTGCCAGTTTGTATGCAGTGTTTTACAATGTGTTGAAATAGAACTCAGAATTCAGGAAAGACTTTATATTCCATGTAGTCCTCCACAAAGGTCTGAGAAAGTTTCTTTTCTGACAAAACTTAATTTTCTTTTGCTAGCATATACTTGGCCACCCAGAAGAGAAAGTCCATTCTGTATAAGTAATAAAAGTAACTTTACTTGCAGTTTTAAGGGTTTTTGAAGGAAATATTTATTTTTGTTGCTGTGCTAGACAGAAGGTTTTTGCTCAGTGTCCTGTTTTTCTCACATCATTAAATGTTTAATGTATGGAGCTGTCTGCAATAAGAATACAAAGCTTGTGAAATACTTCATTATGGCATGCTAAGGTTGTAATTCTAAATATTTTCAGCTTAGTGGGTGGCTTTATATCCAATTTGAGGTTTTTGTTACTTATGAGCCACACAGCTATGTTGTTATTAACTGGCATGATATTGAACACCTTTGCATTGCCTTTGCAAAAAGGCATTTGAACAGTTAACTGACCAAGAGAGTTTCTCATCTCTGTATATGCTCTATTACAGTGCATTTTTATAAGGTGAAAATTTTAAAAACGACCCTGTCTTAAGAACTAATTAGCTTTGGATTTTTGTTTCTTTTAAAGTGTTGTGGTGGTGCTCTGAATTCAAGTCAACAAAATCAGGAATTTGTGAACCACTGTAACAGGAAGTTACATGTTTTCCCATTCAAGCAGCTGTTTAACTGCTCAAAACATTGCAATCAAACACATCTTTAGAAGTTAATTGTGTAAGTTTTGATTACGTGAGCACTAAAACTGCCTGGCTACAGCTTTCAGGTACGTATCTAGTAAAAGAATATAAAATTATTAATACCATGCCTGGTATAAATGATAAAGAATGTAATATATAGAACACAATATGTTAATATTGTCTAACAATGTCTGTAAATACCTATATGGATATGGTTTTATGGATAAAATGCACCAGCCCACCATTTCCCTTTGGCCTACCATTTCCCTTTCCCTGGTTTCCTGACAGAAGCAAGATTGACAAAGTATGCTCAGTATTAAACTTGCAAATACAATTCCCAGAAATGCATACACTTAAAATGTTATCGTTGGGCAATTTTTTTTCTTTTTCTGTTAAGCATTTTCTCACAAGGAATTTCACCAATCATAGTGCAATAAAACTCCCTTTATTGGCACTCATGGGTAAATTTATAGCAGACATTAGGAGATATGTTCACTTACAAGCAAAACCAACCTCCTGCAAAATACTCTGAATGATGGAAGCAGCTGTGTACAACTCAGGCAGGAACGCATTGTTCAAGTAGGGAATTTTAAATTAGTCCTAGCCAGCTATATGTACAGACCCACAAAAGAATGTAATTGGAGAAGCATATGGGAAGAGAGGGTGTGGCAAAGTCTACCACCTTTGTGCTCTTTTATCCCTCACTGCATCCTCCTTCTAACTGAAGTTCCAGTGGAGAAAAAGTCAAACGTTTTGGAGCTTGAAAATGAGGAAAATCTGCTGGTATTACTTAATATAATAGCAAAATTACCACTTTGGATAGATTTTGCACTGCATAATCTTTAGTTATGTTGTTTTACTGGCCAAATTTAATTTGGAAGTAATGGAAAAGATTCTGTCCTAAATTAGGAGAGGAAAAGAAGGGAAAGTCTCTTGGCAGAACCTCAGACCTGAACAAGTGTGTGCCTGTTTTCCTGTAGTTGTCAATGGGGTGATGAATGTAATGCAGATTCAGTTTTAGTTAAAGTTGCTGAAAAATTCTTCTACTCCAGCCATACTTGAACCACAGGAAAGCATTATTTACTGAAGCAATGTATATCATCTGTTCTTTTGCTGATTCTTTTTTTGTTGCAGCCAACTCTCCTAGCATCATGTATTCCAAATCAGATGTATGGTTGCCATGTTAACAGTTGAAAAAGTGTCCTTCACTTTTCTTCTGCTTGATCTTTAAAGAAAACTAAACTTCTGGCGTTAATAGGGGCTACTGTAATGCCAGCTTTATTCTAACTATTTTATTTTTCATTGCTGCTAAATATAGGTGTTCCTTATTAATTCCCTTGGGGAATGTTCCTCTGTTGATGCACTAAAGAACATTTTGGTATTCACATTAATTTTCATTGGTATTAATGATGTCAATCTCAAAGAATACTTCCCACATATAATTGGAAAGTTTATTGAGATAGCCCTGGTTATGTAAGTTAATATATCATTAATAGTATTTTATATGGGAAAACAGATTGAATTTTATGCTCATTTCCTCAATTTATGAAATCTGTCATGTTACCTTGCAACTGGAGGGGAACCTCCCACCTCCTTTTCCCTAAAGAAATAACTCTTCTGTGTCAGTGTACTTCCATCCCTTGAGAAAGTTGTATCTTAAAAAAACAAAGTAATTTTAGGGAAAAGGATTTGTGTTTTTCAAAAGCCTACATAGAAAAAAAGGCACCAAGTATTGCTTTAAGGTAGGTTCCCCACTTCTGTGAGGAAACAGTGTAACAATCACACTGTTCACTGGGATGATGTCTTATCTATAATGGAATTTCTTTTAACATAAAAGATGTATTCTGCTTCCTGGATTTCCAAAAAATACTACTTCAAATGCATACTATGAATGTTTAAGTAAATGAGAAAATAGTTCTTCCTGTCTTTCAGTTTTTTCTGTTTTCAATATTTTCATGAGACTTTTGTCAGTTGAACTCCTTTTTCCTTCTTTGGAATTCTGTAGAATTTGTTGATTCCTGAAAATGGTTCTCCCTTTAAATATGGACAACATTTGTTTATCTGTGAATAGAGCATCTGAGTTGCAGATTCTTTCTGCAGTACTGAGTAGTTTGGTCAGTGCAGTGTACATATGTGTGGCTTTGACAGCTGTGCATTCAGAAGCAGCATCAGTGTGCAATACTGCACATAGGCTCCTCTGAAAGCCAGTGTCCTGGGAAGGATAATCCAATCCAACTGGATGGAATTGGATTTCTTTGTATGAACCATACATTATTTTACTTATTAACCAAAATTTCCTATCATGTAGGCTCTGCCCTGGATTAGAGACTGCACTGGATTTGATGCGCCATGGAAGTCAGATGGATATTTACAGGAGAGGGGATGGGATGTGCAGCCTATTCAAACTCATCCTTTCTTAGAGCTGATTTTGCTTGATAGTAAGCCTTTCAGTTCTAGTGAATGTTTGCCCAGGAAATCTTCCAATGAGACCAAGCTGCAGTTTACTTTTAAAATATTTCACATATTCTGTTTTTCATATGGAAGGGAATTTCTGGTGTTTTCCAAAAATGTGTATAAAGTTTTGCATATTTTACAGTCCATGAACTGATACACAGTTTAGAATTGTAAGTATAAAAAATACAGGAAGAAAAATACATTTCTTCAAGTATTTCAGCTGATGAAGGTGATATCATAGTTAGTCTTGAATATGCATGATGGTTTCAATATTTTTTTTTCTCGGTTGACCCAAATGGAAGAAAAGCAAGTAGGTTACTACTTAAGGTACAGGGTTGTTTTCTCTGTGGTGTGCATACAGAGTAGTAAAGCAGTGGAGATGCATTTTTAAGTAGTCCCTTAAAAAGCTTGTGTTGAAACATGCTCTTGAGAACAGTTAACAAGATTGCTTTAAAAAGAAGCAATTGCATTCATATAAAATTAGTATTTTACAACTCTAAAAGTAGAGGAGGACAATGCAATGGTCAAATTATATGGTCTGTTTTATGGTCATTACTGCTTTTACAAGTTAAAACAATGTCTACATAAAAAATGAATATGTGATTTGTGGCATTTCCCCCCCCCCCCAATGTGTAAAAATTAGCCAGTATTTTGTTTCATGCAAATTGATATATAGTATAATTTTATTGTATTTAGTGTAGACCGTTGTCACAGATGCCATAACTGGGGGTTGGAACAGCTGTATGGAAAACTTTTAGAAGTGACCAAAGCCTCAGTGAGCCCTTTGGAAAAGATGCTAAGGC
Organism: Cettia cetti; assembly: GCA_013401135.1. Taxonomy (NCBI): domain Eukaryota; kingdom Metazoa; phylum Chordata; class Aves; order Passeriformes; family Sylviidae; genus Cettia; species Cettia cetti. The sequence goes on from VZUI01001460.1 coordinate 69,444, forward strand.
AACATTGCACGGCTCTGTAATTTTTTTCCGGTAAGGAAAAATCTGTATCTGTGAACTAGATGGGCATGTGCTTTTTGTCTGTGTCTGTGCAGCAGTTCCAGTGGGCCAGGTCTGTGCACTCAAGCTGACCTCTGTGCAAGCCAAGCACGGCGGGGCTCAGCGTGTCCCTGCAGCATCAGCTCCCCGAGGGGCACTCGCAGGTGTTGGAACGTTTGTGCCACAATAATGTTCTAGACAATGACATGGTCAGGCTAAAATAGTTGATGTGTTTCTTCTCTGCCTTCTGTTTTTCTCTTCTCTCATCTTTATGAGATTTTCAACAACTAGTTGTATTCCCTGATTAGCCAGGAAAAAATAAATTATAGAAGTAGACCTTAAATACAGTACTCAGTGCGGCAGTACGCATCATCTGTGTGCATTGAGGGCAGCTATCACTGAGCCTAAAACAGAGCCATAAATTTATTCTGGAGCTAAACTGTAAGAGATTGAAACATTTTATTTTTTTGCCATTCACAAGCTCTAATCTCATTGAGGTGTTGTAGATGCCAGGTTTTCCATTGTGTCAGGAAATCGTGTATACATGGGTTGTTAAAGTAAAGAAGAAAAACTGTGTGGGAAATAATTCTTGATAGTATGTAATATGGAAAGTATTACAAAAGTGCTATTAGACTGATTTGTGCTTCCTGACCTTTATACAACTTTGTATCCCATTTCCTGGTAGTGACAGATATGAATTCATTATGCTCTGTGGTAATATAGAATATTTCAGGCTTTTGAATTTTTGTCTTTTGACTGTGGTTCAGACTTATTGTATCTCACTGATTTAACTTGTTTAAAGGTGACACCCTGATGCTAGCTGGGTAATGCTTATTTACCTTCTCTTCTTAACTATTTTCTACTTTGAAAACTCTTCCTTCAATTCCAGTTCCACTCCTCTTTTGGGAAATTTGGATTCAACTCCTTTCGCTTTAGATAATAATTTTATACCTGCACACTTTCATACAAACTGAAGGACAGCTGCTAGTTTCCCTATATGGATGCAGCCTTTCAGTTCAGATTGTTATATTTTCTGTATCTTGACTTTCATAACCTTCAGCACATTGATTTTCAGATAATATGAGGAAGTACATTGTACAGCGGTTCATGCAACATTTGTGTTTCTTTTAAAAACTGGCTAAACAGTAGTTTCCCTACCACCATGATTTTTATCTGTACTATATATTTCAGATTTAAAATTTGCCTTTGGTTTTTCTAGAGTAAAAAAATTAATTATAATTGAAATTTTTCCTCCTGTAAATACAGCAGACATATAAAAGGTCAAGGTCAATGGTAGTGTTGTTTTTTGCTCTGAATGCCACAGGTGTTGTGGCTTGAGTCATGTTCAGCCATATCTGAATGGGAGTTAATGGAGAAACCTTTACCAGTATTTTATTTTGATTAATAATAGTTGTAATAGTTATAGTACAATCCTGGATTTCTCAACATTGTACATGATGGCTATTAAGAATACCAGTGAAATATTAATTTTCTACTATGTAAAATGAGCATTTTCAATGAGATAATGGTGTATACAGAAATCATTCTACTATGTAAATGTACACTAATATAGAAAAATTTTAAGTCCACAATCTGAGAAACATCATGGAGTTAGGAAATAGCAATAACATCTGTAAATATCTGTGAATAAAGTGATAGATCTATGTCATAGTATCTGTTACAGCAGCAGATATTGCATTAGATGTGCCATATATCCACTCTATTGCCTATTAAGTTTTGCATTTAAATTTTTACTGATTTAAATGTATTTATAAATTTTTTTAGCATAAGTGGTTTCTACATTATTAATTATTATTTATTAATTTAATTAATAAATGAATATTTTGATACATATGACTGGATCGTGTTGAAAACTAAAGAAAGAAAAGTCAAATAAGCTCTCTTTCTCTCACAGTGTTGCCTGTGACTAAAAGTAATGCCTAAAGGTAGTAATTAATTTTGAACTCAGCTAATGGGATTAAGGCATGAAAATACTTTCTCTCAAATTATCTTTTCTGCTAAGTAATAGGCATGGCCTGATTAAATAAAAAGAAGTGAGAACATCTGTAAAAATTTCAGAGGTCTGCAGGGTGTAACCTTCTCTTTATGGGAGCCTACAAAATGCCTGGAACCACAATACTTTGAATACTTTTAGTACTTTTTAGTAGTGTTACTGTGAAAACACCCTCTAACTAGCCAATAGATATATGTCAATCTTGCTATGTAAATTTTCAGTTTTCCATTGTAGAATAGCCTGATTGGCTCTTTCAAATTAAGTGAAATTAAGAAGATTGCATAATGTGCTGTTTTATTTGATAGTGTAGACTTTTGTTTTAGACATTTGGTTCTTGCAATGATGTGCAGCACGTAGATGTTCTGCACTATTTTGTATCATTCTAGAAAGGATATACAAGCCTTCATTTGTGCCTACCTAGGCAGAGCCACTGCAGGAACCAGCTGTGTAAATCACTTTCTGGTCCTGATATGGTTCCAATCTGCAGCTTGCTAAGGTGTTGGACACAGCAGAATTACTGTTTATGGGTTCAGATTTCTCAGCTCATAGAGATGAGATGTTATCAATGGAAATATTTCAGTTACATGGTTATCAATCAGTGTTTAACCTTTAGTCTCTCCTAACTAGCCTAAATTCTGAATCTGTTTTGATGTTACTGGTATGTTTGAGCAGAACAATTCTGCTACTTTCACTATTTACACAAAACTCAGAGGTGTATATCTGGTTTGTTCTCATGGTGGTGAGGTCTGAGTGGAAGGGGCACAGAAAAGGCAATCACACAGCTCTGTGTGATAAAAAAGTGCTGGCTTTCTTTTGGTCTCTGGCTGAGTAAAAGTGTAGAAGGTTCTTCGGAGGGCAGCGTCAGTAAGGAGCACAGAGGATGCCATCTAAAGAGATTATTGATTAAAGTAGAAATAGGTTGTGCTCCCTTTCTCTCATGACTGGCTGGAAAGAAACAATGAATGTTGCCTTTTGTGCCAGTAGGTTTATTTTAACAGGATCAATTTTATCAATGTGAAATTGAATTCAGTTGATGATGACAGTCTCTTACTCTCAGCTGAAAGCCCATAAATGGCTGTGAAAGACAGCAATATAAAATTTAGATAATTTCTGCTGCTCTTCTATTATGATAAAGCATGTACAATTGATCCTATTTTCTATATATTTGTATATAAATAGATTATTATTCAGTCTTTTAAAAAATAATTATAAATACTTGGAAAATAAAAGGTCATGTTGCCCCTTCATAGCTTTTTAATTAATTGGCCTCTAGCAGTTTGTTCCCTAGACACGGCTGCTGCATGACTGAGGCACTGAAGCCTACTTCTTCCAATAAAATATCTGAATTAAAGTTTAAATTTAAAGTTGCTGCCCTTCAATTACTCTTATGAACCTATTTGCTTCTTTTTTGATATCACTTTTGATAATTGTTACAGGACTGTTGTATAAATACCTCATATTACAGATTTTTGTAACAGAGGAACAAGTCTCTGTACAAAAATAATGAACAGTGGTTTTAGGAACAAAGAGAAAAGTAATTTCAATGGAAATCATGGTGGAGTTGCTGTGCTGGGGTCTCTGGTTGCTTTTGTTTCCTCATAATGTGTTGTATTAGGTAAGGGTTACGTTTTCCCAAGCCATGTACAAGCATCAACACCAAGATTTTAATTCAAAGAATTTCCTGTCCTACCAATGTGTCTGTCTGAGATACAAAAACTTCTTGATTTTGTGAGATTTGTTTGAACAGATGAATTTAAAGAGGTTCTTGTTGGAGGAAGGAAAAAAAAGAAACTGAGACCCTTGTTATACATCACGTGTTTATAGCAGCTGTGCCTGTGTGCCCGAAATCTTATATTTTTGACTGTATTTTATTATATTGCATAAATATGCAACTTAGTTGCGAATATCCATTAAATATTTGCAGTAGTGTCTTAACTCACAGGTATCACCTTTTACCTCCTTGCTGAGTTAGGATAGTTAGCTGTTTCTCATATTGAGAAAGTATCCATTTTTATAATTACATTTAGATTTATGTATTGTTTAAGATTTAATAAGTTTTAATTTGTAATTACATATATGTGTGTGTGTGTGTATACGCACTAATGGTGCTTCCTTATTCACATTGGATATGGGAGTACGGTTTGGAGATATCTATCAACTTTTTGCTTATATTTTCAATTTTGTATTAACCAGCAGAGCTAGTTTTAAAGCTAGTTTCAACTTTCTGCAATGAAATCTTTTTAGCTTAGAAAAAAAAATCCCAAAACCCAAACCCCACCAAATTAAAAATTCTAATAATTTCCTTTAAAGACTTAAAATGAAAGCCTGGAAAAGAGAAGGCTCTGTAGAGTTCTTAGAGGATCTTCTATTACCTAAAGGGGCATTCAAGAAAGCTGGAGAGGGAATTCTTACAAGGGCATGTAGTGAAAGAACATAGGAAAATTACTTCAAACTTAAAGAGGGTAGGTTATATAAAAAGGGGGAATTCTTCATTATGTGGCTGGTGAGGCACTGCACAGGTTGCCCAGTGAAGTTTTGGATGCCCCATCCCTGAAAGCATTCAAGGCCAGGTTCAATGTGACTTAGAGCAACCTGGCTTAGTGATGGATGTCCCTGCTCATGGCAGTGTGGTTGGAATGAGATAATCTTTAGGTCCCTTGCAACCCAAACCATTCTATGAAATACAGATTTTTCATTATTGTAATGAAATACAGAGCTGTTCAGCCAGTTGGTAGAGAATCTGCTATAAAATAAATGTGCAGGTCTTGTACTTTGCAATATAATAAGGCAGTTAAATATTAACAATTATTTCTGAGCTTTTTTTCCTGGTTTTAGAGATACTCTTTTGCACAGTAGAGGCAGTTTATAACCTTAAGACTTCAGTTTGTGCAAGTCAGGAAATGCTGTTGAATACATCACAAATATAAGTGTGACTAATTTATTTTTAATTTGTTGAAGAGTCACTTAATTCTGGAGTGGATAACTTCCATGTCAGGGATTTAGGAAGTCCATAAGGAGGATAACAAATACCTGGCTGAGGAGAATATTTGGAAGTTTGGTGACAATTGAGATCTCACGTATTGGAAATAGGTGTCAGTTTCCTAAATGAGAATGAGAGTGCATCACTGTCTCTGTCTTTCCTTTGGAAAAAGCTGTGCATTGAAGGTCACAAATGGAGGAAGTACCTTTCCTGTATGAAGGGAGATTGCCATAATAGTAAATGGCATTATTTCTAAATAATCAAAGTATTTGTACTCTGCAAGCAGATTTTTGAGGAATCTTGTACAGATTGTGGGTATCAACAAATTTGAGCATTTCCTCGCTTTCACTATGATTGAAATCCAGATGCGATAGTCACCCAAATATGTCAACACCTGGTGTTTGATTTGCTAGTGTCAAACTACGGGTCAAATTTAGGTCAGTGTTTTTGGTAGCCCTTGCCAGTAGGCTGCAAAAAATGCCTTCCTCAAAACTGATAAAGCCTCTCTTATCTATGACCCTGGTACCTGAGAGCTGGAGAAGCTCCTTTTGCAGCTTCATGTTCATGGGAGGTCTGAAATGCTGATGACCGTTGTGGTGGGGCGATGTAGGTTCTACCTCCTTTGGCTGCTGCCACTCTTCTGACCTCCCAGGATGCCTGACAGAAGTCAAAGCAGCCCAGCACTGCCTCAGCCTGCTCTGTTCCACTGTGTCAGCATTCTGTCTGGGTGATGCCCGTGCCAGCGACTCTGCTGTCTCCTCCCAGGGATTACACGATGATGAAATACCCGTGGTGTGTCCAACTCATGGGAGAGAACACGAGGGAGGGGCCACACTGTTCCTCATAAGCATGTATTGTGAGTTTCCACTACTGGCCACCGTTGGCTGCAGGACTCTTGGCTGCATGGACTTCTAGTCTGGTCTGGTAGTTCTTGTGCTTCTAATGTGTAGGAAGCCAAAGAGCTCACTTGAGACTCTGGCTGCAGCTAGGCTCTTAAAGCCTCAGCATTTGCCTTCGTAGATCAAACCCACAAGGTCCCGAAAAAGCAGCAGGGCACTTGCTGGCAAATCTAATAATATCTTTCAGAAAACTGTGTCCAGCATGCCAAATGCTATAAATATGCTGTAAATACAAGGTTCCAACTCCTCTGTCCTTTTCTTTTGGTTTTTCAAATGTCACTGTTGCTCATGAAAATGAATGAGAACACAATGAAACAAATTGCAGTTCTAGAGGAACACACTCATCTGGGACAGCAGGCAGAATTTTGAAAATAGAAATACAGACAAATGATCTCTAATGAAAAAAATATGTAAAAATAATACTGTCACTTGAGAATTTTCTGTTTTCTGTGAGGGATTGTAATTTTTTAATATATTTTTAGTTATTTTTCTTAATGTGGAAATGCCCAATTCTCACAATTCATTCGGTATTTTAAATGCAGTTGACAGTTTGTGCCTGGCCCAGTTCATAGAAAACTCATGCATCAATAATGTGAGATTTTCATGCACTTGAAAGAATGCATTCTATGTGCTTCCAACAGAAAGCAGCCTCTTTAGCATGTACAATATGTTCATTAAATAACTTTCCCTGTTTATACAAGTGCTCATGTCTCCATTATTCATTCAAGCAGAAACTAATACAAAATGTGGCACATCTGCTGTAGCACGTAAAAGTAACTGTAGAAAAGAAAAAGAAATTACTTTTACTTGGGAGGAGGTAATTCTGCTCACTTAAGAGGAATTCTGCTGCATGTTTTTTTCCATAGCTGGAATGTCATCTAATTTCTGATGGATATCAGGTGACATTAGAGTCCTACATTTGTTTTAAAAACAGGGGGAGGGGTATGTTCTCTAATTCAAAGCTGAAAATTTTTGTGTTAATGCATTGGTGATGCTTTCAGTGAGAGGGGTGGCTGGAACTCAGGGGCTTTCTGGGGCTCAGTGCTGTACTGTTTCTAAGGCACTTGGCAGTGTTTTCTGTTGAACCAGCTAGTGTTTATTTTATACTTGCAAAAAAGAACAGTTTTGAGAATTAAAACTGACCAAGACATTTGCCTAAATTCAAATGTTTGTTCCATATTGTGCGACAACAGCGGTTCCCTGTCACAAGACATCTGCTTGCTGGGCTCTCAGCTGCTCTGCATCTCTCCTATTTCCTTCAAAACCACCAAGAAACTGATTTATTTTATTAGTGTTAAATGAGAAAAATAATACAAAGCCTCCAGTTTTCATGAAATTGAAATGTTTTCTGGCCCTTCCTGTTTATACAATATTGATTATCACTACTGAGAAGAGTTTCCCTAATATGGTGTCCACCCAGATATGCTTTTTATTAAAGTAGTGACATATGGTTTCATACTTACAGAAACACCAGAATATAATTTTTTAGATACTCTTTTAAGGTTTGAGAATGAGGGCTTTCATCTTTCTTTTTAGAGGAATCGTTTTAGAGGAATTCTTCTCCATCCTGGTTTTATGAGGTGGCATCTTGGTCTCTGTGTGCTGGAGAGATCTGAAAAGATCTGAGTTATTTGGAAATTGACACTGGCTCCTTGATGCTGGGGAAAGTGTTATAATTCCCAGGGAGTTAATTTGGGAGGGCCCTGGATGCCAAAGGATGCTGGAATCCTATACAAGTAAGTGTATGTCCAACCTCTTACCAAAAGCCTGCTGTGCTTTTTAAAGATTTGCTGCAGGTATAGAAAGAGCCTTCTTGCTGGAGTAGACAATTTGCATTAACTCATGCTGCAGCAATTGCTATAGGCATTTAGATAAACCAGTAAAGCCTTGCAGAATCTTTCAGCCATGATTTATTCTTTTCTTTTGGGGGGATACAATTAGTTAAATTGAGAAACTCATTCTGTAAATGCAGCTTTAAAATAACACTCCGCTTTGCCATTCCATTATGTATATCTGCTGTCAACAGTTTATTTTTTTTAATGGGAGTTTCTGAAAAGTTTAGAAGTTTTCTAAATCCTGATACTTTAATGGAGACTGTAGATGAAATATAATCCTCATCTATTCATAACCAGTCAAAAATAAACAATTTTTTCAAGCCATTAGAGCATACAGAGGAAAAGTTCATGAACCAATCATTTGGGGCTTTTGGCAGACCATACGGAACTTTTCTAACAGCTATTTATAAGGTCCTAATGTGTTTATTTTCACAATAAATCTGACTTATTGCTGAATGTGTTGGTTTCATAGTAAAATAAACACTGATGATTACAAACACATCCTTTTGTGAAGTCTTCTGAAAGTCTAAGGCTTAATTTAATAAATGTGATATTCTCTATATTGGCTGGGAAATGGGTGCCGACACAGAGAAAAAAAAGGGAGGAAAAAGGAACAGCCCAAACCCTTGCTTTAAATTACAAAATCAATTGTCATCAAGTTTACATTATAGCTGAGCCATTTGGTGTGTAAAATTATTAATAATTGATAGGTTGATAGATATAAGAACTAAGAATGTGCAAAAGAGAGAAGATGTAGCTTCAGTGCTGTTGTTGAAGGGCTGAATGGAAAAATACTCCCTATTTCTAAATACACAAATTTAATTTACAGATTGTTTGAATTTACTTAGCTTAATTCTCTAAATTAGTAACAAAGTTACATGTACTTAGGCGGCTTTAAAGTGCTCTGGAAGTATTCGCATTATGGCTTTTACTGGTTTAATTAGAAGAATTTATGTCATTGTGCTGTAAATCAAAGTATTTGTGCAATTTATCCAGTATTTTGCCCCTTGCCAGTACTTGAGGTATCCTACTCTACTAAAGTTACTGGCTCTGTTACCCATGTCGTTGAGTCATATTTTAGTTCAGATATATAGTAGAATTATCAAATCTTCAGTAAAGAATAATCAGTTATGAAAACCCCTTTCTTTTCTTATAATGTATCTTCAGAAACCCTCATGAGGCATATATTTCCTAATTCTTTTAGTGAATCTTACTAAGCTCTTGACCCTAGTGATAGGTTCCAGTAATGAGACTGTAGGTTAATTGCATATTGTGTTGGAGGACTTCCTTCTGACAGCTTTAAATGTATTTCTTTTGTACTTCATTAGATATTCCTGTGCTCTTCTAAGATGAAAATGTATCCCTGCCAAACCATCAAGTAGACTTTTGTGTGGTTTCATTATTTGTTTGTCACTAATGAACTTTATCTTTTCCTCATGGTAAAGTCCCTTCTGACTTCAACCAAATGCTTTAGGTTCCACATAATGCAAAGCTGCTTTATATGAGTTTTATTGTGCTTAGTGTATGTCCAGTTGCAAGGGTGGGAATTGAACTTGGCCGTGATTTGATGTAATGTTGAGCATCCAGTGTCAGACTGCTTTATGTGACATAGCATTGTTTCAATATATCATTTATTTTCAAAAGAACTTGAATCACGGCCATAGAATGTGCTTTATGTGCATGCTTTGTTCTCAGATAGAAGCCTGCAGGATCTCAAACAATTAAAAAGAAGTTGTCATTCCAGTTGCTGAAATGCTAGTGCTTTGGGGAAAGTTTGGGAACAGCTCCAAGGGACATGCCTGGGAGGGTGGACCTGGATAGCAGATTGTTTTTAAGAAAACATCCTTCTTCTGAGTGATTTTATGCAAAACAAGAAAGAGACCATTGAAATCTATTAAAAATACTTTGTATTTTTTGAAATGGTTTTTAAACCTTTAGAAAAAAATGGACCAGCTGGACTGAGTATCTTAAATACACTGCACAGTAGTTATCTGTTTTCTGGGTGACACAGCAGACTTTTATAAATGCCAGAAATGTTGGCCTATGCCAGGTTTTGGGTTGTTGAGTTTTTATTTTGGTGGGTTTTTTTCAGCAGTGGGACAGACTTTTTCTGCTACTCAGAAAGCTTCAGATTTCTGATATTTCCATCAGGAATTACTGTTCTGTAGAGCTTTTATGAATATTTTGTCTTCCCAGTAAATTATTTAAGCTGTGTTTGATTAATTCAAAAGAAAAAAAAGGTTATAACAATAAACACGGTCATCACATTCCCCATTTTTCTGAAAGTAATTAAGACTCTGCTGATATGAGTTCTCACTGTAGTAGCTTGTAAATCTTATGCAGATCCTTAGCACTGGTGTCACATATACATTTGTTAAGTCAGAATGAACAGATTAGTTAGGAAGGAGGTTTTTGGTGTAATCAGTATTATGAAGAGACTGTGCCCAGAGAAATGCTCACAGGTTATAGAATTGGCATAAAATGAACTTCAACATCAGGGCAATCTGAGACACTTTCATTTATTGTAAATCATGTTTTATTTAAGTTTTGTTTCGGCTTCTACTTTGTATTTCTGTTTAGTTTGAAATAGTTGTAAGACAAGGATTTCTTTGACTTCATTCTTGTCTCTCAGAGATCAGTTACAAAACTTGGATGAATTTTATTCTAATCTCTTTAGGTCAGGGAACATAACATCTGTGGCTGATCCTGGAAATTGACTGTATATGGGTGAGCTTATGACCTGTCATTCTGTATACATCCAGAATGGGAAAAAATGTGTTTGCAAAGCACAAAGGAGCTCCAGCCTTGACTGGGGCCTTCTGAAGTTTTCTGTATTTTCTTTTGTTGTTGTTGTTGTTCCTGGAAACAGCCAAAAATATACAAAAGTACAAGAATACTTCTAGTTGATGCAACCCAGGATATCAGCTTCTGTGTTTTATTTGGCATGTAAATGGCCAGATTTATCAGCTTAGTGGAGCGTAGAAGTACTTAGTCATGGCCAGTGGTTCTAGAACCCTGTGGTTCTAGATAGTTAACACATACAAGACTGTCCTACCCCAGCCTGTTAGTCAATCAAGAGTAAAAACTTACTCCAAATGTTGACTAAATTTCTAGATGAATTGCAGTACTATAACTTCTGACAAACTCCAACACTGAAGATGCAATCAAATTGCAAAAGTGGCAAATTAATCACAGATACAAATGTTTAAATTCTAGTATCCTGCCATGAAACAGTTTGAATCTCTTACTGAATTGGGTGCACAGTTCAGTGCATAGTCTCTCAGAATCTTTTTTGAATTACCTTATTCTCTTTTGTTCTCTTCACTTGTAGGTACTGTGTCAGGGAAGAATTTTAACTGATGCCACCTATATAATGTGGCTTTGGTTCAGTCATGCACCCATTGCATAGAGTCAAAGTCAGAGTGACAATATTTAGTCTCAACTCTACACAAGAGAAGTCTTCATTCAAAACAAAGTCAAAAAACCCTCCCTGTCAGCTGTCAACATTTCCAACACTCACATTATTTAATACCAGCATTTACCAAGCCAACACTTAAAAGCAATTAAATGAATAGTTAAATACACAATAAATTTTCTATTTCATACATAAAAAACAAGTGTGTTGTCATCATCAGTTGTGGAGAAATACATACATGATTGCAACTAAAACTCCTAAATTTGTCTAATGATGAATTCTGCTGGATATTTAACTTGTAGATTTTGACTTCAGCAGCAAAGTATTTTTGAAGCCTGCATAAAAAATTCCATTATCGCTTTCTTTGTTGACTATTCTTGTTTTGATAAATAATTTACATTGCAATTTCCTGAAAACCATATAGTATATTGTAAGTTATCAGGAGAGTGTCGATATAATGTTAAAATAATACTGAGTTCATATTTGAGGCTATTTTTATTAACACGCGTTTATAAATCTAATTTTTAAAAAAATTTCAGGATATGTGGGGATTTTTTTTTTTTTTGAGGCTTGCAGTTAAGGAAATAAGCTTCGCATTTTTTGGTCCTCTGTGCAATAGATGTCTGCATATGCTTTCTTTTTATTATGCTAAGTATTTCAAAATCAAGATATTTTTAACATACTTTTCTTGAGCTGAAAAACTTATTTTCAAAGTAAGTGAAAGTCTGAAGTTCTCTCTACTCTTTTGATTATTGTATGACTTCTATTTTTATTGAATTTAGGATGATCAAAATACTGTGTAATGTTTATCTTATTTCATACACTGTTTGGCAGGAATGTGTTGGTGTAGTTAATTTCACAAAGTCAAAATCACCTTTTTTACCTTCTCTCCCTTGTGCTTAAACGGGCTCAAACCAGAGACAAGCAAGTGATGAAATTTGGGCCTATGTGCTTGCCTTAATATACATCTTCTCAAATCAAAAAAACGCTGAAAAAATTTCACAGCAAGACTGCTTTCCTTTTAGGACAGTCCTCTTGTTAATGAGTCTGTGTCCAAACAATGGCAACATTTCTTTTCTTTGTGTTCTTAATTGCATTGCTTAGGTAAGAGCATAATTACTTCAGCATTGTATTTGATTTTCACACAATTTTTCGTAATTGACATTTTAAAAACAAATTATCTTTAGTTTCTTGATGTGAAAAATACTATCTATTGATGGATGAGCGTGTAATCTGCGTGAAAAATGTTTTGTTAAATCATTAACACTAGGTTGTTTGTCTGTTGAATCAACGACCTTTTGATGGCAACAGAGATTTCACTGTAATAGTTTTTAATATTCTTTTTTTCCCGTTAGGGCAAGGAGTTTTAAAGCAGCCTCTCTTTCACTTTGATATGAATAGATAAATTGTCAAAGCTGCCAACAAGAACGCTTCCTACTACAGGGTGCGTTGTAAGCAACACTGCATACAGTGTTCTGGTGGTAAACACAAACTGTGCACAGTTAGTGGTGCAGCTTCGTTCTCATCCTTCAGTTGAATTTAATGAGCTGATGAGATTTTTGAGAATTGGGTTAGTGTGTGCTGAGTGGGAGACAGATATGGGATGACATTTTTTCTGAGTTGCCCTTTCCCACCGCTTATCAGCAGAGGGGAAGGGATAAGAGTGGAACATGTGCATAGTGTATATTGTTCAGAGGAAAACCCTGTTCTTCAGAATTAACCCTTTTAAAAATCCTCTGTATGGAAAAAGAAATGCAAAATCATATTTATCCTCATGCTCCATGCCTTTATGAAATTATAAATTGTTTTTTGAAATATTGCCTGCAGTATTTCTTATGGGTATTGCACTTTGCCATTACTTAGAAATTGGAGTTGCAATCCCAAACAAGTACCTTAGCTCTCTGCATTGGAAGAGAGAAAGTGTCACATTAATTATGCTCTCTGCTCTGCTTTTTCCCACTCCTATCTTGCTTGGGTTTTCTTGATGGATTGAAGAGAAAGTTGATTCTTGTCTTGGCCTGTTTCAAAGCCATCTGAAAACGGCTAAAAACAAACTAAACACAAGCCAAATGGGTAGTAAATAATACATACAGCCCTTAAACAGAAAATTTAGCAGCTTGCTAGCTGAGGAAGTTGCTAAGACTCCCATCAGCAACCAGATATAGTAGATTTAGTGCTTCTCACCCCTGTCATGTCTAGAACAGATAGTTGGCTTTCAAAATTTAATTCTCAGCTATTCTTTGGAGGCCTAAGCTCTGTATACAGCGAACAGGGAGAATAAGTTCTGTTAGAAGAGAATCCAAACCAACCATCGTGGCTGAGGGACTGAACAGGCATTGAGCATTTCAGAAGTGCTGAAGCCTGACATGTTTGGTTTTTTTTTTTTTTTCATGGCACTGGGATTTGTAACCTAATACTTCTACTGAAACCAGTCCTCTTTATAGGCATAACTGACTCCATATTTTATTTGAAATGTAGTCATAAAAGAAAATAACTGTGTTTTCTGTACTGGCCTGCTGGCTGGAGTATCCTCTTTGGAAGAGAATGACTCAGGCTCAGCCTCTTCAGCCTGAGCACGTCACACATTCACTTGCCTCTGTAGGAAAGGCCTTAACCAGGATGTAGATCTTGTTGAAGTGGAGCTGTGCCAATAAGTATTCAAGTGTTCAAGATTTATGGGGCCAGAAAGAAAATAACAGAAGCAGACAAGTGCCAAGGGTATTTCTTCAACAAGGAGATAATGGGTTTTGCTGTAAACAATTGTTCAATAAAATATAAAAATACTGTTTTAGGGAACAGAGATCCCAACCAGTTTCTTTAGCTCCTGTGTATTTCAGATGTAGTTATCTATCCCTTCTGGGAGAGGATGGTACCAAAACAGTATCTTCTATTTTTCCAGCTGTAATTAATTCTTGTAGGAATGACAGAACGCAATATTTCACTGTTCCCTTGGATGCTGGGCTGTGCTTTGCTTTTGTGGCTTTGCTGATGGCATCTTCTTATCCTGCCTGGCCCTGCAGAGAGCCATGGTGTCTGCAGGTCTTGCCTGAGAATCCCAAAAAGGCTTTTGTGTGTCACCAAGCTCTGAGGTGTTGGGCATGCCCAGCAACTTTCTGAAGTTTGGGGAGTTGAAAAGTGGAGGCTGAGGTAGCTGCAGCCATTTGGACACATAGGAGGTGAAGTGGGGGCTGGGAATTGCACTCTGGGACTTAGCATCAATGCTCCACTCAAGTTTTACTTTAGTGGGTCTAAGTGCTTTTTTGGACTCAGGCCAACACTTTCCCTGCCGTGCTCTGGGTGACCAGTGTATATTGTCATGACTCTGCTAGGCATTAACTAATTTCTGAGTTTGATATGCTTTGAGTACTTGGAAGTGTTGAAAATTATTTCTGCCATTCAGGACAATTGATTTGAAGAAAAGATTATCCAGTCCTGCTTTTTGTTTCAGAAATGTTTGTGTGCCAGTTTGTGAATGCTTTACACGACTTGGCTGGCTGTGCCCCAGCATTCTTTACAGATACTGCTTGTATAAATATACTGAGTATTTTATGTCTCAATATTGGCTAAATGAAAATTACCTAGGAAAGGAAGAATCTCTAAATAACATGTGGATGGATCTCTATGCCAGCTGTTGCTAATCTGTTGAGGTGAGTTATAGTAACAATTTACAGGAAAAGGATGAATTCAAAATTTCAGAATAGAAATTAAATTCAAAATAGAGAAGTCAGAGTGACCTGCTCTGAAGCAAGCCAGTTTTATATCAGGCCATCTCTTAGGCAGATTTGCTATCATTCTTTAATAAAATGGTTGGATTCTACTAGTGTACTAATAGTTATAGAGAACTTTAATTCACAATTACCTGGAATTGAAGTCAGCAACACAGAGCTAGTGTTCAGCTAAAAAGGTTTGAAAGAAATGACAATTTAGAAAGGAAATGTCATTTTGAAACAGCATTGTTTCCCAATTAATAAATGTCTCCTAAAGGGAGAAATATTTTAGTGGTTTTAAATAAGAAGGAGACATGGCAGGGCCCAGGGTCAAATTTAATTTTCTTGAAGTAAAATAGCTGCAAGGAGAGATGCTTTTGCAGAAGAGCAGTTAAGAGGCTTGTGTACCACAACACAAACTGCATACTAAGCAGTAAATGTTATTTCAAATAAAAGAACATAGTTTTGTTGTTAGATCAACAGAGAGTAATAAAAGCTACAGTGCTTTGTAGTTTTTCCAGTGATGGATGTTGTTCTGTTGGCCATGCTATCAGAACCTTTGGGAGAATAAGAAAAGTGTAGCCCTATGATGTTCAGTAATATAAAGCATAGTTTATGAAGGACTAGTGAAGCCTCATCTGTGTAAGTTTCCTTCATGAAGAGATGCAGGAGATATTTGAAAAACAAGATCTAATTTGACTTGATCATCCATTATTGTTTACGTATTTACTACTAGTACTATTACTGTTATTATTATGGCGTCAAATTATTAAAATTTTCTGTATTATGTAAGTTAAATACTTTGAAGAGTTCTCTGTGCTATTATATCTTGATGGTACAATGGTCATTATCTTTGTGCTCTATATGTGTCTCATATAACCAAGATTTTTTGCCTTTATATATATTATTATATATATTATATAATATATAATATATATTATGACTTTAATAATAATATATATCTTTATATATCACATTAGTTATCCTGGTGTCTAAAAGCTTAATAAGATGACTATATAAGAATTAAGATAATTACATTTTTTAGTAAGAATGAAGTTTTCAAGTGATTGTCCTAAATCATAATTCGATAAATCATTTTACTGGGCAAAAATGTTAAGCAGCTGTTTGTAATTTTTTGTCTACAAACATTTAGATCCCAGTCTAATGCTGTGAATCATTTTGTGAGTTAGTACTGGGTCCATCACCTTTTAAAAGGGCAAAACGTGTAAAAGATTTAAAGATTCTTTTCAGGTGTAAAAGATTAAAATGTTTCAAAATGGGAGGAATGAATATGAGGCACTTATTTTTTGTTAAATATAATCCCAGGAAAATTGTTCAGTGGAAATACATCTTCAAAATTATTACAGTGGTTGCATGAACAGAAAACAGTCAGAACATGACAAAAGCCAGGATTTTCTTCTTGAAATTGAGAGGATAGGAATGTAAGCAAAGGGAATGAAATGCAGGGAAAATTACTAGTGGTTAAAAGTGGGAGAATTGATTAGAAACAGAATGAAAGAAAGTTGTGTTAGACAACTGCAGGCTGGAATGAAAGGTTATAATTTGCAGATCACTTTTGCTGTCAATTTAGAATTAAAAGCATCTTTCCTGTTGTTAGTGCAAATCACTTGTACAATTAAATAAAATGCCAGTTCCTCAGGGTCAGCTGTAGCTGCATTCCTGACCCAGAGCAGTCTAATAGTCTACCGGTTTAGATACATTTATTTGATGTAAGAGTTGTTATTCCAAGGAATTATTTTGATATACCTCTTAAAATGCAGGTATGTAAGACTACTTGGCAGTGTTTCTTAGGAGTTTTGCTTGAACTCTTGTTGTTGAGTCATAGTTCCCCTGCAGTTTAAATTTTTTTACTTTACAAAACAGTTGATTAGACCAAAATTGTTCTTGCATTAGTACAAACATTAAGAGTTTTACCAGGGCATTGTATATTAGAAAAAATGTAAAAGTTGTTCTGTATAAAAATTAAATTGTGATAAATGACTGGAATATAAAATAAACTCACTTGTAACAGCTAGCTTATAGAGCTGCTTAAATCATGAGCAATTTATTTTTCTTGTTTTTTTTAAATTTACATAACATAGTTTAGCTATATTTCAGCACATCACTTAATTGAATTTATGAATATCTAGGCTTCTGTTTCCTGTTAGGACCACAAATAGTTCTCTTAGTCTGATGTGCAGTCAGCCAAGGTCAGCCCACCACAATGATATATTCATCTGATGTTTTATACAGTGATGTCATTAAGATAACACATGATTTGTGTCAGGTGCCATCATCCTTTAAGAAGATGTAGCAAGTGCAGATTTATAAATCCACATGTTAATGTAGCCACAATAAAGTCCCTTTGAGGACTGCCACCAGATTCTTGCTCAATCGTGGAGCTCTCCCAGAGCTCCAACAGCTCTGGGAGGTGTCAGCAGGGTGGTTCACACCTGACCACCAGCTTCTGTGTGCTCCCCAGGCCTGAAGGAGGGTTTGATGAATAAACTGAATTATTTGTGGGAGAGAATAGCTGGATCCCAGGCCTGACTTCAGAAAACTGTGAAAATAAAGCACTATTTCTGAGGGCCTGAGGGAGAGGCAATGTGAGGAAAGTAGAAGAGATGCCATGGAATAAGGTATGAGTAAATAAGCTGGGAAAAGAAGTTCTATTCCTCTGTATGGTGAGAAGGATTGATAAGGAAGGGATGCCTAACTGAACAAAACACACCAACAGCTTTCAGCAATAATGGTCTCCAACAATAACATACTACTCCTTTCCCTGAATCTTTTTCTTTGTGTTTCCTTTCCTGTTCCCTCCATTTTTTGGTATTCTTTCAGGCTGTGAAGACCTGTGGGTGTTCCTGTGGTCCCAGCTACTATTGTGTGTTATTATGTCTGTGCTGATTTTTGTTAAGTTTTTCAATAATCTTTGCATATCCTAAGGCTGAATAACTGAAACTTTTATATAAGCAAAAGAAAATTTATTTTAAAACCTTACAATTTTGCCTGAAACACTAGTGACGAAACAAGGCAGGAAAATCATTGAAAAAGAGCATTTCAAGTGGGACCAACAGAGACAGGTTGTTAAGTATGTGCCAGCTTATTATTATTTATAATGGAATATATTTTGGCTTGAAATTAATATTGGCAGTTCTGACATAGAAGAAATAAGATTTTTTAGTTTCTTTAAAATAATTTTTACTTGAAAATCTCCACATACACGTAGTATACAATATAAAGTATATGACAATGAGTTTAAAGAATGGGTAGAAATTATACATTCACGTAGAACCTCTGGTCTTATTTTTCAGCCTTGTAGTTTGCTCATCTGTATTTTACATGAAGTTTTAGCAAAAAGTATTTTAAAATTTCTGACATTTACCTGCAGGAAAATGCAAATTTATAAACTGTGCACCAAAAATACTCAAGCAGGTTTGGCAGAGATGCTGCAGAGGGCTCACATTAACCCTCATTTCTGCAGAAGACATTTCTGCATGCTTTCTCATTAGTAGACATGGTTGGTATTTGAAAAACCAAAATTTTCTAAGTTATTAAGTCTAAGTTATTACCTAAGACCCAGTTTATATAAAATAGGGCCTTCTGGAGGAGGATTCTTCTGGCCAGTCTTCCAGCAGCATTTAATTCCTCTGAGTTAAACTGCTTATAGGCAATTCTCCCCTGTTATCCTTAAACTTCTTACTGGCAGTTTAAGTTGACAGGATTTCTGTGCAATTAATGTTGCCTCTAATGCAGACTGAATTAGGTGTTCAAATGGTCTCTGTATTTGTTTCCCCCTCCCCTCCTTTTCTGGAAATGGCTTCCTTCTCTATATAATGCTGGGATGTATCTGGGCATTGCCGAATTCCCAGGTAAATAGGAAGAACAGCTTTGAGTATCGTGGCTCCTGGAGATGGGTGGAGATCATTGCAGTGTTGCCTTGTTCGTCTGACATCGTGAGCTGAATAATTACTGCAGGTTTTGTACTCAGTGTCTATGTTCTTTGTGATATTGTTAATTAAGATTCTTATTCTTTAATGAAACTGTAGAAATAGCAAACAGGAAGAAAGATGGATCTGCTCCTTGACGTTTTTTTTTTAATTGATTCACCTTGGGTTTAGAAGTGTTCTACTTCTCTGTTATGAAAACAGTACAATGGAATAAATGTTGTAGGAAAGATGATTCCCATTTTCTTGATCTACTCTGAGTAATAAACTATCTTAGTTTTGGCTCAAAAGTGCTCCTAGATTAATCTCTGTGCCATCTGTGGTACTTATCTTTTCTTCACACCTCAGGCTAGAATTCATTCCTCTTTTCTTTGGATGTTTTAAGTCATGAAAGCTCAAATTGAAATTCAATAAAGAATCACTTGTGGTTTTCCAACTCAATCTTGATACAGTAACAGAAAAAGAATCAAATACTTCCTTAAAAAAAACCCCACCCAAAACTCCATGATATGATGGATGTATATTTTAAGGTTCTCATATCTAAGAAAACACATTTTCATTATGCTGATACCACTGATAATTTGGTATAAAAATTTAAATCTCCATATTTTATTATGAAAGATTAATTCAGATGCACTTTTGAAACTTCTGAATAAATTTCCAGTGTTTCATGTTATTTTTGTACTCTGATTCTAGAGTTTGAAATTTGACCTAGGAATGTTGAATGCATGTTGCTGGAAATCTGTAGCAGCCAAAGCAGCGCAGTCTTAGGATATGGAATAACAACTCCTACAACTGCAGCTGAAACTTTCTCAGTAGAAAGTAGGTTTTACCCACTTCCTAAGTGTCTGTTTTACATTTTATTTGGTCTGTATGTTTCATTTCAGAATTTAAAAAAAAAAAAAGTTGAGGATATTTTTTCATTTTCTTTACTGTTTTCTCACAGGCTGGAATTAATCTCTGAACTCATTTCTTTTTCTTTTTTTGCTTTCTTCCCCTAATGATTAGCCTTTTTTCAAGAGGAGGGGAGCACATGTCAAGAGACGTAACCCATGCTGAACTGCCTTCAAGGCATGAATACAGAGAGAAGTCCCAGTAGGTGTAGAATTTAAGGAAGCCTCTGGCTCTTTGCAGCTACCAAAGGTTTTTGTGTTCCTTGTGTCTCTCCATAGTTATGGAGAGACACAACCTCTGCCATTGTAATCAACATAATGCCAGATCTGTCACTGTACACCAAGGCCTTGATGCCAGCAGGGAGGCATTTTCTGCTGGCACTGCAGGGCTGGGGACATTGAAACCCACTTTATCTGCTCTCAGCATTTATTTCTTCTGACCTTTCAGTCTTGTTTTAGCCCCATACAGCTGATCCAAGGGACCCCTCCTTGGGGGCTGGGTGGCACAACCACTCTGTCTTCAGTCCCCAGGTTACCAGTGCCAGGCATCTGCTGCTGTGCCTAATGTGATCTTACCACATGTGTCTGGCTTTGTGGCATAAAAAAGAAAACACATAGGAACAATTGTATATGTTTGGAATGCTGAATTTTTATTTCTTAAAAACATGCCAAAGTGGAAGAATCTGGAAAGCATAGACGATTTTTCTTTATTTGAAAATGCATTTAATATTGAGCTATTAATAACAAAATGCTGAAAGTAGAGGCTGTTGCCAAACATCTCTGCACCTATATTCTGGTTGGTTAATGCTATATTTAGAATGAAACTGCATTAATTTATCTTTTGAAATGCTATTTTCTATCATATACATTTGTAAAAATATATCAACAATTTTGTACTGTGAATCTATCTTGTTTTACCAAGCTTTTTAGTAATTTTTTCTTCCTTGACATGCTGCTCCTGCAGTTCAAACGCCCTGAGTCTTACATTTTTGCTCTACAACTATTACTGTGAAAATGAAATAACTTTTAACATTCTATAGGATTCTTTGAGCAAGCAAACTACCATAAAGCTTCTCTCTGTTTTGTTTCAGCTGCCATTATTAGTACTTTATTTTACACTTTTATTTATGCTCCTAAATAATGAATAATTGCCAAATTACCACAGCACATTTGATGTGAATGAGTCATCAGCCTTAAATTAAAAACTGAAGTGTGATGACCTTTCTGTTGTTCTGCATGTCATAATTGCCATCAAGTGATGGGTCTGAAACCTCCAGTCATTCATTAGCACCTTGAGCAGACAGCAGTCATTTTTTTGTCTAGTCCTTAAAGTCTATTGTTTTAGAGAATCCAACCAGTAATGGCTTGGATAAAAAGGGGGAATTAAAGGAAAATACATCATCAACATGCTAAGCAAACAAAAGACCTATAGCCTCTGTGTCTGGACAGGCAGACCATTATTAGACAATTATTGTCCATATTTGTGAGCATGTTTATGTTTTATTATCTGATGTTTCTAACTGAAAAGAGTTTGTCTTTATCTCTTGGAACTTAACTGAGGTGTAACAATAGCTTTTCTGATTCTGGAAAGTAGATTAAATATCCACTCTCATTGTTAAAAAAAAAAAAAATAAAGAAAACAAATGATCTCTGGAGTTCCATGGGAGTACCTTAGTTAATTTAGTTACTGATGATGGTACCAGGTAATTGATATTTCTCAACCTACCTATTTCATAAGATATGCTTGGCCAACAATGCACTTACCAACAATGGAGATTAAAATAAGTTTTGTTTATGTCTATGCCACCAAAGTACAGCAAGTCGTTGGCTCCCGTACAGATGAGTACCTTTGAAATATCTTCAAAATACATTTTACCAATATCAGCTTAATTCTTATTTCTCATGTTCAGTAGTGCCAGCCCTGACTGTCGTGATGGCAGAATTGGTGCTAACTCCCTTTCATTACTGGCTATGCTGCTTTCCTACAGCAGTGACCATAATCTTCAAAGATCTTGAGTCTGCATTCATTTCTTGGGCAAAGATGACAGTTTAGCTGTAATATTTCACGTGAGAAAGAAGAGGAAGATGTGACCCTAATTTTTTTTTTTTTTTTTGGCTGTTGTTGTTGTTTCATAGTAGTATGCAAAATGTGGAAAGTCAGTCGTATTTCATTGGTATTTGGCATCTGCTCAACAACTGATTGCTCTTCTCAGAGCTTTTTTGGAAAGTTTGCAGCACCATAATGACAGCTTTCTAAACACAGATGTCCTCTTGGTACAACCTATAATTTTTTATGAAAGATGTATCAATGTCAGGAATTTGAACAAAGTGCTGGAATTAGTTGAATATTCTTGTTATGAATATGTATTCAAAATATCTACAGTACTTATATTGTAAGTTGGAGGAAGAATATGCAATGTCTGAAGGCAAAGATTTGGTACAAAAGGCAAAGATTTGGTACAAAACATCAGAATATAGTTTAAGATAAATCGATTCTTTTGTTAGTACACTGTCTATACTTTAGTAGACTTTTCCCCACTGTGTTCTATACTGTGTAAGTGCATACTGTGACCTTGAACCATCAAGAACCTCAGGAATACATTGAAGTAATTGGGGATCTGGCCACAGAAGATGTCTAATAGCTGAGAGGCCTGGGGTAGTTATTAAATGTTCTTGTGAACAGGCTGCATTAGTAGCCTGTTCCTCTCAACTAAGCCATCAGGAAGTGAATGCTTTAAACACAAATTCCCCCTCCTCAAGTCAGCTATTTTTCTTAAGGTTTCTCTTAGATGTTTTCAGTAAGTAAAAGTCAGTTGAAAGCTTAATGTGTAAGATGATAAACTTCTAGCAGCTTGTGGTTCTTAATATAGGAAACCTTGCTTGTATGTACCTGTGGGCCAATTATTTTCAAATACCTACAAATAAGAAGACAGTTCTTAATGGTTATTGTATGTAATTTATGTAAGTTCAGACTTGCAGGTGAAAAGGAAAGTCTCCTCTGTAACCATTTGAGATTGTTTTTTAAAGAAAGCACAGTCCATTCTATATTGTTCTTCTACCTATTTAGTTCAATTTAAGATCAGAGCACCATGCAGGAAGTTTATCTAGCAACTCTAATGATATGAGGGGAAATCTAGTTCAAGAAATATTGTCCCATTTTGGTTTTGTGCAGCTCCACAGCCTGGATATAAGTGCTGCAGTTTTTATGACTATGGCTAACTTCATGTAGATTCCCCCTATCTGTACTTGTACATGGCACTTGGTTTTGATTTATTTTCAGGTCTATACTCCCACACCACTAATGACACGTCATTCAGATTCAGAATAGATACTTTAAAGTTAGAATGCTGCATCAGAAATGATGGAAAACCATAAGTGTTAGTTAGAAAATGCTTTCTTTTTGGACTTCAACTGGGTCACGCTGTGGTCATTCAATATTATGATACTGGGGTTCTTTCCCTTCTCTCTTGCTTCTGGTTGATGATAAAATCACTTGCCTGGTATATGTGCATGTGTGTGGCCCAGCCTGGGCTGCTGTTTGGCTTGTCTTGGATCACAACCTTTTGCCAAACCTCAGCAGTAGCTCTTGGGGAAAAAATGTAAACATACAACCGAATTTACTCTGGTTTCTTTATTTAACTCAGTGCTAGTTAATTCTAATTGCTATAAGGCTTCAATATGACAAGCTTTTTCCTAAATAAGAAAATGGGAGAAGCTAATTTAATATTTTAATTATAGTAATTTAGTAAAAAATGCAAGTGGGTAGGAAGCAAATGGGATCTCCTAATGCAGAAGTAAGAATTTTAAGTGTTTGACAGTTTTGATAATTTTATTTATTAATTTTAATCACATTAAAAGATGTGTTAAAGGATGAAAAGGAAGAAAACACTTATTTTGTTGGGAAACATTATGCAATAATACCAATTACTAAGAAAGTGCCAGAATTGTGGTCAATGTAATCATCTGCAATTTTCTGAGACCTACCCTTACTATAATGACCTACCTAATTTAAGTGTAATTTCCAAAATAAGGAGACCAGGTGTCTTGTTTGTGACAGTGTAAGTGATGGACACTTTTCCGTGTAATGGTCTACCTTCTACTAACATTAAATGACCTTTTTTCTTCCTGTAGATGATAGTTGAGGATTATGCTGTTTTTTCCTATGTGGTTACAAGTTATGGGGAAACAGGGCAGAGTTTCCATTACTAGAACATAGAAGATTTCAGTAAATGGAAGGCCCTTTGTCTACTTGGTTACTTTGACTGTCATTAAACTCACCTATCAACAGTTTGCCACTTACCCTGACTATTTTATGTGTTCTGAGCTGTGACCACTGTTGGCTACAAGAGCTGATCACTTTGCCTGTTTGCAACTTGCAGCACATTCAGATGAGTTGTCACTTAACACAGAATGTGTGTAATTGATATTAAAAAAAAATTATTAAAACTGGCAATTTCCCCTGCCTAAAATGCACATATTTGCATATGAACTATGCCTCTTAAGTTTTTTATAAATGTGCCCCAGTGTAAAGCTTGAGAAAGATTTTTGCTTTGTCTTATAAGAATACAGCTGTTAAAAAAAATGTACAGATGTTAAAAAGAAATGAGGCTTTGACTCACCCACAGAGCAAAAAACCCTAAATCATCAAAGAAATAAACGCTCATGTAGATCAACTTTTGCCAGCAAAAGACGTGTCCTTGCAAGTTGACTCTTGAGAAGAGGGTGCAGAACTTTTGTTTAAACAGTTTTATTTATGATAAGGTGTGAAAAACTCACAGATAAAGAAATGATCAGAACTTCTTGAGCAAATGAAGACAAAGATAAATCTAGTAGCTGCTGCTGATGCCAGGAAACTAAGATGAAAATGTTTAAACCCCACAAAATATTTTAAAAAACCCTAAAGCTTCTTCCAATTCTTTGACTTCTTAAAGACTGTTAGTGTTGCAGGCTGAAAGCTGAACTTGACTGTAAGAGTCCAACTCATATCTTAGTTAGGGACAAATCACTCATTGACATCATTGACATCATCACTATAATGAAATGGGTGTGAGACACAAGTTTTTGTAACTGTATTCAAAAGATCTGCAAAAATGACTAGGAAAGTGCAGAAATACTTATTAATGATTTTGACTTTGAAAATACAAGATATCCTTCTGTGAAATAAACATTTGGGATGAAATCTTGCCCTATTCAGGCCAATCACAGGTAGTGGACTCAAGCTTTCAGCTAGTGTGCATTTTATCTGCAGTAAAATAAAAGTCATAAATAAGATTATTCTTGTGGCTGTTGATCCATCCATGCTTTGGCAGACTCAAGCAGTGTATGTACTGTAATTTCTGGGAGTGGCCAGCCTGAGAAACGGCGCTGAAATTAGTGAGCACTAATTAGTTGCTCCCTATGAATTGCAAATTGTCAGAAGATGAGCACTGCCTACAAAAATTTACAGTATTTGTCTCCTACGCCTGCTTATCTGGTTGCACTGAAGGCATTTCCTCAGGGTTCACATCACAAAAGTCTTTGAGGCAGTTCAGTAGTAAATCTCTGTGGGGACTGAGCTGAGAGCAGTGTCATGGTCCCAAGCTCAGTGTCAAGAGCAGACCAGATTACTAATGCCAGTGAAATATTCTTTATCTGTGAAACAGCCAATCCTCTGGATTGTCAGCAAGTGCAAAATGAAGCACCAATCTGCCAAATGTGAGAACAGGAATCTGTATTTCACAACAGGAACCTGACCTGTCTGTTTGTCTCACATGCCAAATGCTTTGCCTACATTAGGTGGAAACGAGAAATTTATTAAGTGTAAAGTGCGCAGCAAAATGAATAAGCAAGCTAAAAGGCTCTTTCTTTGCTGACTCATTATTTCATTCACTCTTTGATTAAAACATTTTTTTCCTCAGGCAGGAGTGCCTGGTAAGCTTGTTTTGAAAAGTATAAATAGTAAAAGAAGAATTAAAATGAGCAGATTTTTTTTTAAACATCTAATCTTAACCATCTTACTTGGAAAAAATGTGTTTTTTATAAACTGCAGATGATGTACTGTTTTTGATGCTACTATTTAAAAGAAATTCTTAGTTTTAGCTAAGATAGATAAAGGTTGGAATTGCATTGCATTTCATATTCCACATGTATAACAGTGGTAAAGTAGGTAAAATGATAATTAACTGCTCCTCCTATTATGTCTCTCTAGAGATCTGAAGAATAATTTGATCAGCACAATTGAGCCAGGGGCCTTCTATGGGCTTTCAGAACTGAAGCGCCTGTAAGTATTAATTCCATTTGAATTATTCTGAAAATTGTGTTTGTATCGACATTTCTATCCTTGGGCAACTCAAATATGCCAGCAAGCAATAATCAAATAAGGGCACTGGGTGTAAAATAGAAAATCACACACTCTGCTTTTTTACATTTACCACGCCTTATTCTTCTTTCCCTTCTTTCTTCCATTTCCTTTTCTTTTTCACTTTTTCCCATTTAAAATCATTAGTTTGCCCTGCAGTAAGTGTTCTAACAAGTACACCTGCAAAGGTAAAAAAACATGCCTAATTAATGGCTAAATAGATGATATATCACTCTAGACGTTAATCAGAAATAACACTGAACAGTTCAGATGTGTGTGAACAGTGGCTTGTGCTACACAAACATATTTTATCATAAATCAGCCTTATAAAATACATTATTAGAAAGGAAACTGTGTCATACTGCAGAATTTGTCATTTTCCCTACCATCAACTTTGCTTGATTTTTTTTTATTATTTTTTTTTATTTTCATCATGGTTTCCTAAGGAAACAAGGTCTTACACAGTATATTCCCTGTCCATCATTCTTGCAATTCTGCCTAGGAAAAGGTTCTCATAGTACTTTCAGAAGCATTGGCTGATTTTTAAACTACATTTTAGAGGGTAAAAATATCTAAGTTACTAGGATTCTACAGCTGGGCATTTTTCTTTTAATTAACAAGACTGCAAACCTTCCTTAGTTATACTCAGCCTAAGGAAAAGTGAGATGAACCCTTTTTAAATTATAATTTTCCAAGTGACAGCTTCCAAATGTCCATGCACTGTCTAACTGGGCCATCGGCACATGCCAGGCATTTTCCTAGCCATCATGTGTGCTGTCTTTTGAGAAAACAGGGATTATTTTAGTGGGATGGGAAGATTTGGATGAAAAGGAATGCAAATCCACAGAAAAAGAATTTTACAAATCCTCTGCTTTTCTGCTGTGTGCTGGTCTCGAGCTGCTGTGTGCTGGGAGCACTGCACAAGGTTTCTCTCTCTGACCATCCTGTAGCTGTGTTTTCTAGCACCAGCCTCTCAGTTCTAGTCTGTTTGGGTAGAGAGCCAGTTGCAAGTCAGAGTAGCATATACATTTTTAACACAAATAAGAGCATTGGGTTTGAGGCTTTCTGGCTGCCTCTGTGTACAGGGATAACAGTAGAACACAATAATAAAAATGAGCGCTAATTGTTGCTTTGGCCGTGCACTCTAATAACACAACCCTGACCTCTTGTGGGAAAACCAGGAAACCTGTGCAAGTCATGGGCTGCACATCCACAGACTGCACAGGTGGAGCCTGTAGGTCAGCCAGAAGAAAGGAATCAAGGGAAAGGAACTCATCAGGCATTAGAAAAGAAAAGACACGACTCTTCAGCACAGTAGGCTTGGCAATGTTTTGTCATGCCAAGTCCCAAAAACCCCATTGCTGATATGAACAAGTAGTACTGGGAGCAATCTAGAGACAGAGAATCATTTAATTACTGGACTGCTACATTTGATACAAATCTGTGTAGTTCCATGGTAAACAAGAAAATATCTTCACACCTTCAGTGTGCAACTGTTGAGATAGAGACACTAGAGCAAAGATGTAAACTCCTGTTGAATATTGAATACAGTAATTGCTTTATACATTCACATCTATTTATTTCCTGAGTAAAATATAAATGACGCTGAGAAAAGCAGAAACTGATGAATTGTGGGCAACTGCAAGAGAAATGACAGGTCACACAGACAAGCCACAACCTGTCAGAATGTTTTCTGTGAGTGATTTGGAGAACTGTTATAATTTGTATTTGAATGAAGAACTGAATTATTTCCAGGGTTTACTCAAAAAGGTACACACAAAATTGACAGAAATTGATAATTTATGAATCGTTGAAATTATGGTGTTTGGTTATTTAACACAGAAGAATTTTTTTCTCTAACACCAACTTTGTAAGTTAGCATTAGTAAGTTAAATTTTATTCCTGAAAAGGACCACCAGCTTTGTACATTATGAACTGAATTGTGTTTAATGTAACAGGTATTAGTCTGGGGAAAGTGTAGCAAGTGTTGCCTTTTCTTCTTGCTAATGTATTGTTTTGGAAAAGATGTTTTACAATACAGAAATTTCAGCCACTGATACATGTCTTTTATGAAAATAACACTTACTGAAGTAAACTTTAAAATAGTGAACTTCAAAAAACAAAATAGTGTTTATTCTTTAATTTTGGTAAAAATGAGATTTTAGTGTGTGCCACTTTTAGAGAAATATATACTCGTATTGATTAGTATAGGGTATTGATTAGTATATCTTCCATATATGTTCAACCTTTGCCTAGACAAAAGTAAAGCATTGCCCAACCAAGAATTCTGGGTAGGCTCCTCTTTATGTCTTCTAATAGAAAGATATGTAGATGCATATGTATTTTTCTTAAACTTACATTTTTAGATTTTCCATGTAGCTTTTGTAAAGCGAATGTAAAGAATAATGCTAATATGAAATTATTGCACTATATTGTATCCTCAGTATTATCTCAGCTGTTCCCTACTTAATATCCTTGACACACATTTAAAAAATATTTCGTTCTTACATGATTTTACATCATATACTTGCACAACAATATATTCTTTGTCTGATAGAAGACGATTTCATAGTGAACTCTAAGGAGATTGCCTTCATTTTCCAGCTAATTGGATGTGTTCCCATGAAAGCAGTAACTGGATTTGTCAAACTGCCACCTTTAGTCTTCCATTTGATTACTTTAGTGTTCTCATGTATCAGTAGAAAAATACGGAATCTGCACAATGTAGTAAAGGAATCTGAAAACTAATTCTAAACCAAAAAATGCATCCAGATCAACTTAAACATTTTTCTTGGCTGCATGATCACTTAAAACCCTTATGTAATTGCAATTATTCTTAAAAAATGTACTTGGTGAGAAGGAATATTTGGGTCAAGGTTGAAAACCAAATCCATAAAAACCAAACTCTAATTCAGAATCTACCGAGGGGATTTATTCATATTTTTACCACAATATAATTGCTTATACCTGTCTTCATCTCCTTCCTGTAAGCATTCTGTACAGTGTTGCATGTATGGCTCATACAGAAAACATTTCTTTGCTTTCTGCAGGCAAAAGTTATGGAATGTAATGCCTTTTACTGTTTGTGCTCTCAGAAAGCCACAGTATTGCTCTTGAAAGAGCCTGCCAAGTGCTTATCAAAACTGACCTCACTAGCTCAAAAATTAATTGCCTTCTGGTTTCTGTGATTTCAGCAAGAAAGGCTGCTGTTAATGAGATGAAACATGAGTAAACAGTAAAAAAAAAAGTCAACTTTGGCTCAATATTGCATGGAACAAAATGCAGTATTCTTCCTAAGTAAAAAAAAACTGCTAATAACTCAGATCAAGAAAATTCTGTATATTTGTAGTATTATTTTGCTTTATTTGCTACCTATATATAAAAATCCCAT
Source organism: Cettia cetti (assembly GCA_013401135.1). Taxonomy (NCBI): domain Eukaryota; kingdom Metazoa; phylum Chordata; class Aves; order Passeriformes; family Sylviidae; genus Cettia; species Cettia cetti. Next base: position 98,898 of record VZUI01001460.1, read on the forward strand.
TTTAATGCAATTAAAACTCGCAGCATGATCTGTGGAATATTTCTCAAAAATGTTAATTTAAAAGTTATTTAATCTATTTAATTCAGTTTAGTTACATTATGGGGAAAGATTTTATTTCTCATTTTTCTCTTAACTCCTTAAATGCTAAAAATATAGATGCTTTGTGTGATTACCTAGGGGTTTATACAAATGACAGACTCACTGTTTCATGGGATTTTTGTTGGTTTCAGGGATCTTTCAAATAACAGAATTGGTTGCCTAACACCAGAAATGTTTGTTGGACTTAACAATCTTCACAAACTGTGAGTATAACACCAGTATTGTTTTAAACAGAAGAAATCTAAACTGTCACATGAGTGACCCGAGAAAGATACATAGTAGGCAAGAAAATTACATTATAAGAAAGTTGTAGATTTTGTACTAAAAGGCCCCTCTCTTGAGACTTTGATTGTGATGAGTTGATATTTTAAATGTTTTCTCTATTTTAATTGTAAAATCTATCAGAACTACAAAGAATTAAATTTAATTTCCACATTAAAAAGAGGCTAAACATGAAGTTTCTGTTTGCATGTCTAAGAAACAATTAAAGTAAGTTGGCTGTAAATTTCCTGGGTTGGAAAGAGACAATTCTCAGTAAGAATCCTGGTTTAAATGGACATTTGGCTGGCCCCAGGAGGGCTCTGGATCTTCATTCAGATCTGTCTTCATTCCTGAATGAGAAATAAATTCTTATACTGCATCATAGTGTGTGAAAAATCCTATACTTTATTTTCATCCTCTCCAGCCAGTTATGGCATTTCCTTGGACAAACAGGGAAATCTTTTTAGGAAGATATGCCATGAGGTCAAGGTAACACCAGGTAAAAGGCTGAAATCTGGCACAATTACAGATCCCATTAATGAGAGTAACTATGCCAAGTCTTCTCCAATGAAAACAAATGAGAACAGATGATGGGAAGAGGCTTTTTAGCATGTGATGAACAGGTGCAAACTGCCCCTCTTCTTACTCATCTCGGATCATGTGCCAAATTAGACAAGCCGAACTCACCTATCGAGGGTTTCTGTCTGCTTTTTGTTGTGCATAATGAACATGACTGTTACTATAAAGCCAGGCTACCTTTGGAGGCAAGTTTAATTCAAAATGGCGAGATCACATTATTAAATGGAATTTGTTTCTAGATGCTGAGAACAGACTCAATAGAAACTGTTCAAATCCATGCTCTCTTAGATCTGAAATTTCCATTCACAAATCTGTAAGACCCTGTCTTAAAAATGGATTAGAAGTTCAGTACATCGGTCTCTGGGTGGTAAAGAACAGGAATTGATTCCCAGGGAGTGCACAGCAGTTGGTCTGTGACAGTGTTTGGCTGTGCTGTCCCTTTTCTCTGAAGCCCAGGAAAGAATGTGGCAGTCTATCTCCACACCCTTCACCAATGCCAGAGGGTGTGCAGGCTGCACATGTGTGCAGGCTGAGTGCCTGTGGTTACTGGGCTGATCAAACCACACCGTTACAGTTTCTTTTTGTACAGATTTGCTACATCCCTACTATTTCTGGTAGCCCGAGTTATCTGTCCCAGCATTGGCAAATTTTTTTCTGAGCAGAAAGGACCCGAGAAAGACTCATCAGTTCCCTCTACACCGTCATTAATGTTGTATTTTCTTGCATCCAGTCTTTCTGTGGGTCTAACTTCCATTTTGAAATGGCTGTATATCCAGAGCTTGCTGTATTGTTTTCCTCCTGAGGCCCCTGTTTACAGCGGAAATTAGAATAAGACATTTATTAAGTGTAGCTACCAAGTGACAGCCTAGTAAAATTTTTCACTTTGAATAATAATTAAATAACAATTTAATTAATTGTTAAGTCCTTTCATCTTTAAGAAGGTTAACGTTGACCAAACCTTGGTTTTGTTATCACCATGTTTCATGTTCGTATTCTCTTAATTCTGTGAGACAGAGTCATTGTTGAAAGCTCTAAATGCAATCACTCAGAAGACCATTTCTGCAGAGCTTCAGTAATGTCCTACTCCCCTCCCTTCCATCTTGCCTATTATCTCACCTCGTTTTACAGTGAATGTACTTAACACCAGGTTCTTCACGCTTTTGTGGATATGATGTCCATGCATCAGTGAAAAAATTCTGGTTCTGGTAACTGGAGACCTCTTAGTCTGGCCTCATTGTATTTTATAAGTGAGTTTTGAAAGAAAGAAAAATGGAAAAAAAATGTTGGCAAATCAGAAATTGGTAAAAAATCAGTATGTGGCTACAGATGGTATATCATGTAATCCTATGAAGTGATCTTTCATTTTCTAGACAAGATAAATTATTTCTTGGTTTTCATATACATCTGGCATGATGTTACATAAAGAGGAGTTGATCATTAAAATTTCTACTGCTGTTTTCATGTGAGTGGAATTAACCTTGCATGCCCCTATTTGACTGGCTATTCTCTCCATTTTAACTAGTTCTGCAGATCAGAAGTCATACTGGGGGTGGTCTTGGGAAATACACTTTCCAGGATTTAGTGTGGGCTTCTCCTGTAAACACATATAATCCAAATGAGCAACCTGACTGAACAGAAGAGGAAATCATATTAATGTGCTATATTTATACTCTATATAGTACCTACTCTTTTTTAATCTCTTAGTTATAATAAAGTAGTGTTGTTGACGTACCTTTTACCATGTCTTAGCGTACTTCCCAAATTTTAACCTAAATTCTTCCTGTCGCTTTGCTAAGCGTTTCCTGTTATCTTCTCTCTAGTTCTTTGATCTTTTAAAAATCTGAATTTTTTTTTTCAAGATTAAGATTTGGTTGTTAAGCCATTTAGTCCATCTTCCATTTTTCTTTCTTGGGTTTTAAATTGCCTTTCTACCACTGACCTAATAAATGGGTCCATCCTGCAATGTAGTCTGTGTGGCTTAGTGCTTTATTAATTACTTTATTTATTTTGTTAGTAGTTGTATTTCAAAAGTTTGTCCTTTGGAAATCAGAGGCTTAGTAATAGTTTAGTCTACCTTATGGTTTCATATAAAAGGGATCAGTTCACGATTGCTATGTTAAAAGCTACAGCTGTCTTGCAGGGATTGCCCTCCTTACCAAACCAAAGAGCAGCACCACCCTTGTTGGGTCACTGATTATTTTGTGAAGAAGTACAGCCACATTCCTAATCAAGAGGGGCTGTTCCCTGCCATTCAGAGTGTCACACGTTCCTCGATCTCAGAAATCTTGTGTAATGTTCTAATGCTGATGGTAATTATTTGAACTGGGATCTCAGTTTGCCTGTGGTATAGGAAGTGGTCATTGTTGGGCTGCAAGCTGATGCTGCCTGGTACTTTTCTAACACTCTGTAGCTTTGTTTCCCTTGGAAGTTTATGAAGAACTATGCTTTTTAAACATGTTTAAAAAGTGACAGTAGGTCACCTTTCTGTTGCTACTGATACCTCTGAATTGTGCTTATTTGCCATTTCAGGGGTAGGAGAAAGCTGTTCCCTGGAAAGGTTATGGAGAAGCATTTACTCAGTGCAACATCAGTGTTTGTAACAAGGAAAAGATGACGAGTTCTTAAACGTGGACTTGGTTTCATAACCATTTACCAAAGGAGAAATATGAAGTTGTATACATATGTCTTGATTTATGTAGTTGTTGATGTGGTAATTAGAGCTCTCCCATGTTATACTAGCAGAGATGAAGTACAGAGGCATCTTTGCAGGCTGTTATCAAAACCAGTAGGGAGAGCCATGAGTCCACTGGAAGGAGCAAAGGACATAAATCTTTTCATGTGGCTTCTGTGAAGTACAAATATGGGATTTTCTTGTACTGTTTACAAGCACAAATGGCAAACAATATAGCACTGTGTTTTACTCAATCTTGTAAATCTAATTCAATTTGAAAAAAAGATGGAGCTAGAGCTGAAAAATCAGCTCTAGGCCCAAACTAACACAGTGTGGTTTAGCCCAGTGGTGTGGTGCATAAATCTAAACTGAGTACAGTAAAGATGTGTTCAAATACTTCACTAAATGATGAGGATTGCCTGGGCTTTCAAGGATAATGTAGACATTCTTCAGAGAGCTTGGTGGTTTTGTGCAGTCTAGTTTAGAACAGGACAACGTACAGAATTCTTGATTAAAGAAAAAATGAATTGGTAGTATCATCTTTTTAAAACATGCAGACACACAGAAACCACAAGAAATGGTCAGCCTCTTGATAATGTAGAGAAGACTTTCACTCCATTGCAATCAGGGCATGTATGTCAGGGAACAGAAATTGAATCAGAAGTTACTAATGGAACCTAAAATTTCATACAAACCCTGAAATTACTACAGCAGTGGCTTCTGATTATGTTCCTTGAGATTGATCTAATTTTTACACCCTTTGGATTTGATGATTTTTACTCTGTAAAATGATTTCAAAATGCTTTCACGTCATATGACAGGTGCAGCTGGCAGTGCCTCAGTATGAGAGTAGATTTATTACATCTTCTAAGATACTGGTTTTCTACTTTTGGCTAATATATTACCTTTTGGCTGTGTTTATGCTGTGATGAGGTGCATGTATTCTAAATAGGCGTGACATAATTGAATGCAGCAAATCTTCCAAATGTCCTTTGGACCCAATGTTTCAGTGCTTTATTCCAGAATTATGTATGCAAATATATTTCTGCTAGGTAATGGAGCTGCTATCTACATTAATTCTGTTTATATTTATTCTAAGTATTAAGAGCTGTGGAATAACGGGATGATGCCACTGTGCTCATATACTAGACTTCATTTATTTAGTCCCTCATAATTTATCTTATCAGATTTCAAAATGTTGCGGCCTGAAATCTGTTTCAACAAGTAGCTACTGCTGGATCTTCCCTTTGGAGGTTCAAACCCAAACTTTATCATTGCTTCCAATTGTTTGATTAAACTAGATCTGATTTACTCTTCATCCTGCTTCTGAATCATCATCAGCATTACCTTTGTGATACTATACTGCAAATTCTTGTGTGATTTTCTTGATGTCATTGCACCAGCTAATCACTTTGTACGGTGCCAGAAATCAAGTAAAAAACACTAACACAATTAATCAGACCCTATTTCAGCAACATTTCAAATAAGGAAATACACAATGTAACCTGCCATCTCTGTTGTCATTTTTTACACCTCCTGTCCCACTTTTTTTTTTCTTCTTTTTGCACAGATCAGTCTGTTGCATTCAACTTTTTGCTTTTTAATGCTGCTCTTAAGAGGGAAGCATTCTTCATATTCACATACTTCTGCTTCTATCTATTTTCTTCCTCAAATGGTACTTTGACACGTAACTTTTGACTGTTTTGTGGCGTTTGTCATTTATATTAAACTTTTGGAAAAAGTGCTTTATTAATTTCTGTAAAAGCACAAGTATTGGTAGATGAAAAAACAAATGTAGGACTTGCTAAGTAAGAATGAAATGTTTTACCTCTGATAAAATTGAAAGCACATCTTTCTATTAATGGTATGAGTTAATGGCATAGTAAGTGCTATCAGCTTTGGAGTGCATTAATTCGTTGTGTTTGAAATGTTTGCAAACTAGGTGTTACAGACTTTTTAGAACAAATGCCTTTTAAATCAAGCTAGAGTAGGGTTATAGGATATCTGAAATGGAGAGATTTTACACTATACATTTGACAATATTTTTATATAATGTAAATTTTGTGCACTAAAGAACCAGGTATTTACAGAATGCCGCATTACCTCAGAAATGCATGAGTTATTTGGGTGATTTGAGAAGATTTCTGAAAATTTTGTTAAAGAACAATCTATTTCTACTGTTGGATATCCAAATATTGTAATTATGTTTCTTGTACATAGAAATATGTTGCTTTTTTACTTACCCAGCCCTGTGAACATGATCCTAGTCTGCTAATTATTAGTAGTAATATGGAAACTTCAAACCAGGCCATTGCCAGAAGAATATGAAAAGCTGAAAGCTGGCTTTCTGCTGATGTCACTGTCAGGAACTCAATTATTCCAACACTTGGTAAAAAGGAATTCTATTGGAATTCTACAATCTTCTGTAAATGGAACACAAGCCAAGAATGTTTAGGTTAGCACAGTGTAGGTCAGTAGGTCCTACCTACAATTTGGTAGGACCTAAAAGCTTGTGGATTCAGTCCACACCAGATGAGCACCTCTGGCAGGTGCTCAGGTACGTCTGCTGAACCCTGCTGTGTACACTGAGCAAATGACTTACAGTTTGTCCCCAGTTCCTAAAATACTGACCAGACATAAAACTTTCCTTCAGTCCAAGTGGAATTACCAAACTTTAGTCTTGCTCTGTTTGTTTTGCCATATGAAGCCTGGCAAGCCTTTTAAGGAGGAGCCTGGGATTTGCATCAGATTAGAAAACTTTCTGTACTGCAGGGGCAAGGCAAAGGACAGGATGGGGCAGATTGCTTTCCCCATCTGTCAGTTCAGGACTGTCCTCTGTCAGTAGGACAGTTACTCATGTAACTGCTTTCATACCACTGGAACCACTTCTGATTTATTTCACTGTAAATGTCAGGGTTTCTGATTTAGTCTTTTTGATGTGCCAGTTCACTGAGCTGCTGCAGCTTATGTTTTGTCAGGCCTTACATCCAAAAAACATTTAGGTAGGTCCATCTAATTTTAAGTAAAGAGGTTAAATGAGTCTGTGAAATGCTCAATATTTTTAGCTTCCTGTTGACAAATCTAAAATATTAAAGGTAGAGGAATATGTATCTACAAGCAAAGATTCATTTCCATCTTCAGATGTATCCAAGCTTGATAGAGGTACTTGAACATTCTTCCAAGAGCTTTGCACCACTACTGTATAAAGGTGCATTGTTAAATAAAATCTTAAAAATTAGTTCAGTTATATCAACACATCTCATTGTCACTCAATAAATTCACTTTATGTTGCTCAGCCAGTTTATTTTTATATTTTATTACCAGAATTTTGTTTTGGGCTACTAAGAAATTTTGAAGTGTTCAGTTGTATACAAAAATGAAAATAGTTAGTGCGTCAAGAGTGTCAAACTAATTTATAAATTGACACTATTTTCTCTTCTTAATTTAATTCATTGATTCATAGATTTCAGTAGAAAGCGGGGTTCTTGACTTTCAGTCTTTCTTACTTCGGCTCCTTACCTGGTTCAGATCTCTTGCAGCTTGATAGATTCCTCACTATGAGCACATTGCTCCTGATCTGAATGTCACTCTTCAGTTTAGCTTACATTCTTTCCTTTTAGACAAAACAGAAGTAAAATCAATAATCCTAACAACATGCTTTTTCTAGAAAAAGTAATAAAACCATTTTCTTTGCCAGTCTACTTTTTTTTTTTTCTTCTCTATATCTGCAATGTATCTCCAGTGAAGAGCTCTGAAATTTTCCTGATAAATGAATTTTTGTAACCAACCTTGAATTCAAACACGTAGTGTTCAGGCACTGGACAGAAAAAAACATATATCAGTATTTCACAAGTAGGTAATTCATATGCTCTGAAATGTTAATCTTGGATATGCACTGATTTTTAAGTTTATGGGTGTAAAAAAAGGCATTATTACTTGGCAGTTAAGCATTTAATTTTTGTATTACTAGGCATTGGCAGAGCAATACTGTTAAACTATGTAAAAGTGAATTACCGCTGTTTGCAAGTATTCAGCCTGAGCCATTCAGCCATCAAGACAAGAAAGAGTAGAGCAGTAATTAAAATGGAAATGTCCTAATTTAAGGATGGGGGAAATTTGGTGTGTTTAAAGGCCTTTGTAATAAAACTATTTGTGTAGTCACTTTGAAAACTCATTAGTGTTTTAAGGAATTGCTTGAATTCTTTGGAACATTACTAAATTAAGACACTGTTTTTGTTTCTTTAACTTGAAGTGACATTCTGTGTATACAATAAAAATACAATATAGGTCTCACTGACTATTTTATTAATATTTTCACTCAAATTCTGGAATATTCTCTTCTCAAATTCTGTTCTTTTAAATTTGTAGGAGTGTTCCTCTTTATGAGACCAGGCAAATTGTGTGTCTTTCTGCTGGGAAAATAAAACAATAATTAAGAGTGTGTGAATTGATTTAATTATTACTGTCACCTACCAAAACCAAAGAGCAATGTACCAAATTTAAATATGTTTTTACTGTTGTCAAGAAAGCAAAACTTCTTAATTAGCACTGGGAAAATTGTATTCTATAACAATTTTTTTGTTCTCCTTGTATTTATTATAACCAACAGTAAATTGCCTTTTTTTTTTTCCTTAGGAATTTATCAGGGAATATTTTTTCAAGTCTCATGAATGGACTTTTTTCTGAGCTGCTAGCTCTGAAAGCCCTGTGAGTATCATTCCTTTTGTTTGTTAATCTGAAATAATTCAGAAAGGCATTGGAATAAACATTGCAGAGTTGAATACGAACTCAGGATTGTTTCTAGAGGTGCATTCCAAAAATAAGATCTGCATTATTTTGTTATCCATGTCTGGCTCACTGTTGATGAGCTGCCATCTTTACCTGTTGTAGGGAAATGGATGGCACTGACAATTCAACCCCATTCCTGACTAGCCCGGTCTAGTCCTCCTGACTAGCACCCCCCTTTTTTTTTTCTTTATGCTTTATAATCTTATACTTTTCCATGATTTTGTGCATTACATCATATTAGGCCTCTTACTGCCAAACCCAGTAATGTTAAATATTTTTCCTGAAATTATACTAACAGTTCCCAGTTATTGATATTGATTGTACCTGCCTAAGATTTAAATGTGTACTGAATATTTCTACTTAGAGGGAGTTTTTAGTAAATGAAAGTATGTTATAGTATGATTTGCTGCAGTAACACAGACTCAAAATAATTTCAGTATGCTGTTAATGATGCTGTTGTGGTTGTCTCAGACTATTTTTGTATTCATGTATCCATAGTTATGCACTTATCTGGAGTTCTCTTTGGAATTAGATAATTTGAATCTGGAGAATAAAGTTCATGGAAACGTCATGTGTACCAATTGTGGTCATTCTTTGCCTTTGTAGACATTTCAACACTGATTCACTGATTTGTGACTGTAACCTAAAATGGGTCTTGCAATGGGCCAGAAATGCTTCAGTCCGAATAGCAGAGGAAACAGTTTGTGCTTACCCCAGTGCTTTACATGGACTGTCACTGTATAACCTGAAGGAAAATCAGCTGATATGTGGTGAGTTGTACTCTCATTTAGCATTACAAAGTGAAGTGGAATCCAGAGAAAATATCTAAAAAACAGAAATGGTGCAAAAAAAAGAAATAATAATTAATAAAACTGACAGGTGTGTGGCACAGAATATACACCTAAGAATGAAAGAGAACAGAAAAAAATAGAAATTTCTTATTTCATATCTCAAGAACACCACTCTTCTGCAATGTATTCAGTAATATGTGATTATGACATAAAACATTTAATTGTGCTGCTAGTTCTATATTGTATTCTTTATGAAACTGAGGATTCCTACAGGAGTTTATATAATGCTTCTTTCAAGTTATGTATCTGACAGTGTGATAATGTCAAATTTAAGTCTTGCATTTTTTATTTTTATCAACCTGTAACTATACATTTTAGCACCACTACCTGGGGGTGAATGGAATTCTCACAGTGAGCTTCAGTTAGGTGAATTCTGTATTTGAAGATGTAGGACTGAAATGTTTTTTGTATATTTTCCACCATTAAAAGCATGATAGATACAGTGAGAGAGAGAGAGTACAAAAATATGAATAAATAAACTCATTTCACACTGGGCATTGTCTAGCAATGAGCAGATTAAACCAGAGATTTTTTAAAGTATCATGCTACAGAGAAAAGAACGCTGCCTGAGACGATGCCAGTGGGTCCCAGAATCAAGTCTAATTTCACACATAGTTGATTAATTTCGGAATCTTTGAGTCTTTGACATGCTTGAATGGCAGAAAATTGCTGAGACTCTGGCTTTGCTACTGTCTTTTGCAAACAAAAAGAGAGTTCCATGTTTCTCCTAATAACCACAGGAAGAATGGTATGTGTTGCTAACCAACAGATTCATAACAGAAGGGAGATCAGAAGTTTACTGGAATGATATACAGAGAATTGGTTTTAAGAGCAAATACATATGTTTATAAGTTGAGATGTTTATAAAGAAGAGATGTGAAAGAATGTGAATACTACCTACAGATGATTCATCAGGTGAATAGTTAAGGAAACACAGATAGGTGTCGGGAGGCAAATATGGAATGAGCTCTTGTGAGTGAAAGGCAGAGACATTTTCAGTAGCCTTTGTTACCAAACATTTGAAATTCTGCAGTACTCTTCAAATATCAATCTCCCATTTTATAGAGAACCATCATGGGTGTCTTCATAGGCATCCATTTCCCAGCAGGAAAAGTACTTCTTCTAAAAGTGCTGGAATGATCAGAAGAGTGGTTAAAGACTGTTAATTGGTATTTCCGGATAACAAGTGAATATAAATCTCTGAACTCTACAGAGGAAATGAAAGCAATTTCTCAGAATTTCATAATTTAATTCCTAATAGGACTCCCTATCAGACCTTTGATACAGAATTTATGATGCCCATCTAGTCCTCACTCCTATTTACAATCTCCACAGAACCCTTGGCAAGGGTTGTAATGACTGCCAGTAGCTTGACATTGCTTCCAATATCCCCAGAGTTTTGCAGTGGTTATAATTGCTGAGCCTTCCACCAGCTCTGTAGTATCTGCCAGGTATTTCATGGTGCTCAGAGTATCTGCTGGGTAGCTCAAAGTGCCCAGAACATTTAGCAATTTCATTTTCAGTAAGTTAATTTGAGCTTAGGCATAATAGAAGGCTGTCTGGCACCAAAATAATAATAGCTATTGAGAAAGATTTATAAATAATATGTGTTGAAATATGCACAGAGCTGATCAAATTAAACATATCTTTAAGAAAATATGGAGTGACTTAAAAACTAAAAACTCCTTCATGTGAACATCATCCATACTGTCAGACATTTTCATTTGTAGTCACTGATCTTCTTTCTACATGCTAAAGATGTTAGGACATATTGCAGTCCCAAGATGAGCAAAAAAAAAGAATGAAAAAGAAAAAAAAAATGAAAATAGGAGAGAAATGGGCAAAGAGTTTTGCAGAAGAGTTAGGGAATGAACCAAAAAGTCAAGGTATGTGCATTCTGAGTAGTTACAGGGAGCAGTTTGTCATCAGTTTTTTAGATTTATTTTATATGTTGAGGTAACATATTTTATATGTTGAGAAAAAAAAAATAATCTTTTAAATTTCTTCCTAGCAAATCTTCCTCATGCATCTATTTACTCATGATAGCCAAAGTAGTAAGTTGCCTGTTGGAAACAGTTAAAAATGTGCTTTAGGGGTTTTTAGGAGCTCAGTTATTGCACAGTTTTAGAATTCCCAGGGTTCTGCTTGCATATTTCACTAACAGCTTTTAAGAACTACTTAAATCTTCTTTAACAAAATTCTTCAACTGTCAGAAATGTAAATGTTTGGTTATAAAACAATTCTTCTCAATGTTGGAAGTAAGGCCAAAAAGCTAGTTTGATGACAAAGTGTGGTTTTGCCCTTGTCTCGATGATGAGGGACTGTGATGGCATGGACTGAGTATCTTTCTGAAAAATGGTTGTGAAATTGGCTTCACACAGTGCCTTGTTACTCTTCCTCCATGACTCCAAATACAAGTTACTGAATTTCCAGGAGGAAAATTGCATTTTCCTGGATATGAGTGCTATAAATTCTACCTGAGGTCTGATAGGAGTCCGGAATTTTCCCTGGCTCACATCATCAGCAGAGATGGTTCTCTAGGCTAAATTCTTTAGTCAAAAAAGACCTGTATGAGAATTTGTCTTATGGAGATTATGAAAGATTGCTGTTAAAGCTGGGGTTTGATTATTTATACTGATGAATGAGATATTATAATTTAGTTTCTCAGTCTGAAAACTGTATTGGTATTACTGAACATCATGAAGAAGTAAAATTTCAGTTGTTCTGGCAAATTGCAATTGACATATAACTGTGATGGAGTGCTTTTCTGTTAGAAAACGTTGACTCATCAAAACAGATGTTTGAAAAAGTGCTTTCTTTTTTTCTCCAATTAGATTTTATTTAAAATTTAGAAAGTAGTTGACATAATATCAATAATATTTAGATAAATGTTTTGACTAAAATGCTGGAAATAGTTACTAAATATTACCAAGAAAATATTGCAAAGGCTAAAGTATAAAAACAATTTTATGGTGCTTTAAGAAATTTGTTTATTTATTTATACTACAAAGAAAACTATCTAATTCTCCTGAGACAGAATGCTATCCCTCTTATATAGATTTCCATCTCCTACAAATTACAGTTTTGGGTTTTGAATAGATATACGCTCTACTGATGTTTATAAATAAGTAATTGAGAACATATTATTTCCTTCTGTTAATTAAAAAAGAAATTGCTTGAAAGAAAATATAAAGGGATATTGAGAAATCTGGGGTTTTTGGTTAGAGTTTATTGCATTAATACATAATAAACTACATTTTTATTCTTTTTCATTATGTAGTTTTTCACGTAGTTAGTAAATAAGTGTTTTTCTTTTTTGGTGTCAGTAGCTTTTCAGGTTTCTGTGGTCTCCTGTTGTAATCTTACTCATGATATGCTTGCATGGACCTATAAAGTAGACAGGCTCAATGAACTAGAGGGAGTGTCCTGTTGGTTCTCAGGAAATCAGAGAAGAGTCTACATTGTTTTCAAGTGATTTCTCTCTACTCAATGGTTTGCTATGCATACATTCACATCCTTGCATCCCAGCACTTTCAGGCAAGCTGGTTCTGCTGCATGCCACCTTTCCTGTGGCTGTCCTTACCTTTCTGAGACGTGCTGTGAGGCAGTCTGCCAGGAAGCCCCACAGAGCAATCTTAAACAGCCCTGGGTGGCTCTCAGGCCACACTAGCAGAGCTTGCTCTGGCTCTTTGTATCTGGCCCCATATGAGATGCTGGCTAAAGGTAATCCCCAAAAACTGTTTGCCCTTTTCTCTGTGCTGATGCAAACTATGCACAGGTCTTATCCTTGGAAGAAACAAATCAATTGCTTCTCTCTTTATCATGCTTCTGCATTGAATGTTTCTGTTTCCACTTCCTTATTATCTGTGTTGAATTGAATGGGAGGAAATCTCTTCCTGTGTTGAGCTGCTTCAACACAGGACTGTAGGACAAGAGTTACAAGAAGTTCTAAGATACAGCTTTATTTCTTCACCTGTACTCTGCACATCTCTGAAAAATCCATGCTGTTGGAGTAATTGCAACCAGCAAATGGAGACAATTAGCAAAGCTAGTATAAATACATATTCTCCATATACTGTCTTCAGCAAAGAAACTTGAAAGGTAAAGGAAAGACTTATAAGCACAAATGTTGGATACATTCATTGAAGACACAGTTTCAGGGGAAAATATGGTAGAGACAGAACTTGCAAAGCAGAGTAACAGCAAATTACAAGACAAATATCTCAGCTGAGTCATTTTCCTTTCTTGTATTAACATGGGTGAGAGAGCACCTGGTTTTAAGTACCATCTCATCTACCATAAATGCTTCCCAAGTGACAGGAGCCTGTATTTCAGAGGTGGCATACCCAGAGCTTCAGTACCCAGCTTGGGTTGAATTCTCTTGATGCTCTGTGTGCTTCACATTCATGAAAACCAGCTGTAGGGTGTTTCACAGAGGGGTTATTACAGTAAATTATATTGAAAGTATTTATTACACCAGAATGTGTGTTCTGTCTGTGGGTGGTGCATCCATTGGTTGTGCACCTGTTGGTTGTGATCCATAGAATTGTAAGTATTTACATCGAACTTAAAGTCAGAAATTCTTTGGGTTGGTTCATAATTTACTAAAAGCTTTCATAGTCAGTTTGGATTTTCACCAAGGATGGCAAGGAGTGAGCACTCAAAATAGAACTGGGGTTTTGTCTGTGTAGGATCTGTGTGCTGAGGCTTCTGCTATGCCTTAGGGGGCATAGCATTTCTACTGAGAAAAGCGTTAACACTGCAGTAGAATAAAAATCCATCCTACAGAAAACAGAAATGAGAAAAGATGATAATAGCTATTAATTAAGAGTGTCCAACAGTGTTTGAATTATTACTCAGTCTCTGAATTCTGTAAACTACCTTAGTTTAAAGTGTCAGCTCATGAGTGAAATTAGCAAGTTCTGACTCAAAATATTTTTTAAATGTGGGGTTTGGGGAATGATACACTCCCTACTTAGGAGGGACACTTCAAAGGGAGGAATAAAAATCAAAGAGATAAATCCTTTTCTGACTTCTGTATTCTGCAATAAAAATCTTTAAATGTTTCATGAAAAATGTTAATAATTTATTGGAAGGGAGGAGATAAAGTTGTTAGGGAGTTGTTTGTACTTAACCAGCACCTTGTCTTTTGTAGTTTGCCTCACTTCACTGAGAATCAGACTATCTGTTCCCCCAAAGGAGCAGAGTCAGGCTAAAATGTAGGTGCTTTTTGCCCTGATGCTCTGTACCTGTTCCCATTGAAACTTATGCAATGCAAAAAAAAGAAGAAAACATTCATTCTACTTGTGTTCTTAGAGATTTCTTGTTCATTTTAAGACTCAATTTCTTAAAAAGGTAGGAAGTACTTTTATTGTTATCTATCTACTCTCACATTTTCTAATCTGCATTTCTCATGCTTAAATATCAGGAGAACATTAGGGTGTATTTCCCTCGGGCCACATGCCGCTCCATAGTCTATTTTTATAAGTAATTTTTTTTTTTCAGTCTTTCCTTAAATACCAAAAAAATTCAAAACATTGAAGACATTTTAAATCAATTAGAGTAACACCATTGGGAAAAAACAGAACTTTCTCTTTTCTAGATTTCCTCTATGAAGTACTTTCATTTTTTTGAAGAACCTTTCATTTTCCTTGACGTAGATCCTTAAAACATAGTGGCTTTAAATTCATTCTCAGCAATGATAAGTGTTGTTTTAGATGTTGTATTTTTAGAAATTTCTTTATAATTTTATCTGCTGCATTTGCAGTTTCCCCATCATTCCTAGCAGAGTGAGTTAGTCTCCACTGTCCAATAGTATAACTTTGAAAGAAATACATACTTTTAAAATGTTGAAACATTTTAAAAAAAACCCTAGATACTGGAGAATTTTGTCTTTAAAAAAAAGTTTATCAACATTTAAATTTAAGCTGAAATCAATTGAATGTATTCAGCCTTGATCTGTGTCGGTTTTTAAGAATACTGTCAACTGTCTTGGTTTAGAGATATTGGTTAAGAAGTGAGATTTGAAATTCCTTTTTTCATATGGTGCCAAAATTATTTATCTACATTGCCATTCAAGTCTTAAAATTACAAATATCTATATTTGCACATAAATTGTTGTTAGAAGTTTCCTTTTCTATGTAAAATATATTGCAAGAAAAAACCAGTGGCTTAAAATTAACAAGGAGTATTTTTTCTTCATTTATTTTTCTCAGTGTACAGAAAAGATATTTTTGGTCTCCTTTGTTACTTAAACTTAGAGATGGGTTTGAGATTATTGTTTCAACCATTTGTTTCTTAATTTACAAGTCATTCTTACTGCATTAACGCAGTGTAAATATTGAACTGGAGGTGGTTTTCAGTACGTACTAAAGGACTAAACTCAAAGCCTCAAAAAGGAAGAATGATGGATTAATTATCCAGATTTAGATTTCAGTCCTGCAGTTTCTTGGCAGTTCACAGGTAGCTTGCTGCATTCATGTGGAGCGTCATTGTCTTCCAGAATATGCAGGATCAAGACTTCAGCTCTAATTCTGCAGGGAGTGCCTAACCACAGGAGTAGGTCTAATTATGTTAAAAGAGGAATATTCACACTAATAGCCTTTCACAGCATTAGGTTTTGCAAGATATGGATAGTGATAAAATCAGCAGTATTTAAATATTCTTCCAATTACTTTTGTTTTACAATGTTAAAAATTCAGAATTTTCTTTAATTAATAAGAAAAAATGCATAATAACAGAATATATTTAAATCAGATAATATAACTGTATATTTTGGCTCTTTCAAAGATAGTGGGATAAATTTATTTTATGTCAGAGCTAAGTGGCCATTTGTATATCAAATTTGGTTTCCATACTGTCATTTGGTAGTATGAAATGAACAATGCTTTAACCTTTTGTCTCCAAATTCTAGATTTCTCATCTAATACAATCACTCTCAAAATGGGGAGGGAAGGATGCCCTAAATTTAATATTGAACATTATTATCTAATTTCTTTGGTGGCAATTTAGAACTCTTCTGAAAAATTGGGGGCATAAAATTAATAGCAGTTTAATCTTATAAATGTGAAATAGCAGAAATATTAAAATGTTCATTTGAGGATGAAATTTTACTACAACATATTTTCTTGCATCTCTCCTCACACATGAAAATCCAGTTCAATAGAAATTTTCATCTCTGAAATCTTGCGGATTTAGATGCTGGAAATGTACCAATTTTTTTTTTTTTTTTTTTTTTATCCGTAGCTTACTCTTATATACTGCATTAGAGTTTTTTTAATGTACACTTGTATCTTATTTTCTATGTTGTCTTTGACTACTATTCCAAAAATCATGCAAAATAGCTGAAGGAAAATTTAACCAATGTGGAGTGAGAATAGCAGTGAAATGAGGCCTTTTTAATCTTCAAACTTCTGCCCTTGAACACTTAGCTGGTCATATTCAAAAGCCAGTTGCTCATGAACAAAACAATGTACAAACAGAACCCTTGATACAGCCCACTGAGTATCTCTGAAAATATGTTCTTTATTTATTATGGTAGCAGGAAGTTTAAAACACTAGGGTTAATTTTTATAATGGTGATTTCTGGATAAAATTATATTAGCTTTTTATCAAACCCATGTTAATATTGTCCAATAACAACGCTTATTAGAGTTTGCTGTAAATAATATTAATTGTTATCATAGGAAAATTCCCAATAAAGCTTCCATTCTAACAATCTCTCTTTTATTTAAGTTGAGTATACCACAGTGGCATTTCACAATTTTATAGCCCATTTCAACATACAGCACTTCTTTAATGTTTGTATAAAAATGGCTTTTGAGAGCTCCTGACACTGTCAGCTGGGCTGATAGGAGTTTGGAATGGAAAAATTTAATACTTCAACGGAACTGTCACTTGTTCAGCATTTCTTTTATGACTTTTTTTTTTTTTTTTTTACATTCTGGGATAGATGAGAATTCATGTCAACTACTGGACTTTGGGCAATTGAGGGCAATCACTGAGACTCTTGGGACCTTCCTGCCACCATCTTTCCATGATCTGAGTGTGCAGTTATGATTTGAAAATAAAAAAGGTTTAAGCACTTCCTAGGCAGATAAAGCTAATCACAATATTTGATTATACCTGTTGGACATATTGGAGTAGGTCAAGAGGAAAGCCACAAAAATGATGGGAGATATGGAACATCTTTCCTGTGAGGAAAGGCTGAGGGACTTGTGGTTGCTCAGTTGCAGAGGTGAAGGCTCCAAGACCTCAGTGCATCCCTTCAGTACCTAGAGTGGGTTTATAAGAAAAATGGGGACAGACTTTTTAGTAGAGCCTGTAGCAATAGAATTAGGTGTCATGGTTTTAAACTAAAAGAGGATCTATTTACATTGGATATAAGGAAGAAGTTTTTTACAAGGGTGGTGAGTCATTGGCAACGGGCTACCCAGAGAGGCGGTGGATGCACCACTCCTGGAAACATTCAAGGTCAAGTTGGAAGGGACTCTGAGCAAACCTGGGGAGCAAACCTCCCTGCTCATTCTGGGGGCAGTTGGACAAGGTGACATTTGAAAGTCCATTCCAACCTGAACCATTATGTGATTTTATACAGCTGGGTGCTTTACCTTTCCACTGCTCAGCCATTTTTATTACCTGCAGGCTGTAATGAGTGTGCAAAGCCATGAGTCAGTCAGTTCACTTGCCATAAGGGTAATTTGAGTGATCAAAATTAGCTTTCTAACAGTGGTTTTCTGACTGGTGCCAGGAAGAAATTTGTGTTGACGAATCTTCCAGTACCATAGCTGTCAGTATGTCGTTGTCATCAAGTTTCAGCATATGGCAAATAATCAAATGCTTCCCAGCTTCTAAAGTAGAGTTCTGGGAAATCTGAAAATAAAAAGTTGAAAAGTTGCAGCAGTTTAATTTGATAGGAAAGAAATCAGTGATGAGAAAAATATTTCCCTATTCTTTAAGATTTCTATGCCAGTGCAAGACAATGCAATTTTTAAATTGTTTAACTGGAACAAAACCTTGAATTTCATATTGTGGAAATCTTTCAAGTAACTGTTACCATTTTATGGATTAAAATGTTACGATATTCGACATTTATGTTAAATAACGAAACCTATTATTAAGTAAGTGAAACCTGTTGCCTCTTTTTTTCACTGCCTCTACTTTCCTATCAAGTAAATTACTGATATCATCAGTAAATAAGAAAGGGCTTTTCCACTGCTCCCTCACAAGACACATCAGTCCCTAGAACTGGTGCAAAAAGGATAATTTAGTTTTACTGGGTTTTACTTTACTTAGGAATCTGGAGGAAACTCCTGTAGATAGACAGGTTAAATAACTGTCGTGGCTAAACATGTCATCCATGAGTGCTAGATGAAACCTCTATTACTTGGATTTGCCAAAAATGACTAGATTTGAATTGTACATTCCCCAGCTCAGCCTTTTTTACTTTCTGTGTAGCTGTAAATTATTTTAAGTAAATAAGTCAGATTAATTATAGAATCCAATTGAGTCTTGAATACTCATCCAAAGTTATGATTGTAGCTCATCTTGGCATATTTGCATGGAATTTTAGCTTCTGTTTTGTGCCTGTGGAATACCTCTATGAGGTTAGCTCAGCCAGGTAACTGAAGCACCAGTAGCAATGGACTATGACAGCCTGGGCTCACTATCCTTCTAACTCATGATAAATCCTGTTTACTACTTCTGCTGATATTCCGTGATGGGTTTACAGAAGTTTACAGGAGTAAAAATGCAATAAAGAACTTGTAGCTTTAGGTAAAACAGCTTGCATGTCGGAAATCTTCCTCTTTGTTTAGTGGCTTCCATTTTAGTGCAGCACTTAGCATTACAAAAGAAACATAACTCCATAATTTAACTATAAAATACTGGGAAGGAAAAAAAAAACCCAAAACAACAAACTAACCAAAGCAAAAACACTGCTTGATATTCCTATTTGAAAAGCATGTATGAGAGTGGAAGGGACTGATAAAATGGGTAGAATATCTCTTGCCGTGCCAGCATTGTGAAGCTGGTGGAAATAAGAAGCTATTACACAAATTATAGCTCTGCTTTTTCTGCAGTGAGTGGTAAATGAATGTGATACAAAGCTTTCTTGTCCCAAGCCCAAGAGACTTACCTTATTCGGCTGTGTTTAATACATGTTGGCATCTGTATTTTCTTGATATTATGTTGAAATTGGAGCCAGGCACAGCTTTTATTAAAACTGAAGCTTGGCCTCAGTTCTGTATTTATTCTTGACTTCCTTGGCACATGGTGCGGTCTGTGACCTTCTACACCAAATGTTTCGTTACTGCCAGCAAATTTTGCAACACAGAAACTGGCGTTGCTGTGCTGGCACCTCCCTTTTTGGCAGAGCTGGCTGTTGAAGCAATTAAGATCACGCTCTTTTCTCCAGTTCCATTCGGTAAATATCATCAGATATAATTTGCAGTGTCAGCAATTCAGATTTTTAACTAATGTTTTTCAATTTGTTTTTCCTCATTTTCATCTGTCCTTTTTCTTGGATTGGTTCCTGTGCTTTGTCCTTACTTCCAGCTTTCCCCCACTGTGCTTTCCATGCACATTTCTTTCCCACTGAGACTGTATACAAATATTAGAGCTCTAACTCACACTTTTGTCAGCAGGATGTGCCGCACTCTGTAGGCACACTCAGTTCAAATAAAAAGCCCATTGGCAATACAATAAATCAAGTGATTAACAAGAAGCAAAATGCCAACCTCTGGCTTTTTTTCTGTCCCAGAAGCTTGTGGTACACTGTAGCAAACTGAATTTTCTACCAATAAACTGAAGTCAAAGGTGTATCCCGAGACGTAAGCACTGTAGTGCTGAACTGATGTGTGGGCAGCCTGGAGCAGCCTGTGGATTTTCCTGTTTCTGGTTGTGTGAAAACTGTTGATAGCAAACAAAACCAGTTAATGAGGACCAGAAAAACTATAGCAGGAAACTGTTTCTGGTAGACTGAACAGCAGAAGGTGCTGGTGTAGTACAGGTTTATGCACTTATGAGCTGTAGAGCTGAGCTGTCCAGGTTAAAGGTTATGCAGCAGGAAATGCAACAAAGGTGGCTGGAGACAGGACAGTTTCTCCAGTACCTTGTGCTGGTCATGTTGGTTAATGACTAGCCAAATTTCTGTGATGTTCAGACAAATCTGTTCCGTGGGCCAGGTTTTGTGGTTACAGGTTTGCTTTTGGTCATTCCCCCAAAAGACAGTAGTGTGCACTCATGGGAAGTGAATATTATCTAGAGATAGTATATGGTACTTTAAAATGTAACTAAAATTTGGGTAAAAATGCAATTTATGTTATCTTTTTTACAAGCATTTTTGTTTCATGTATGTCAAGAAACAGCAGTATTTCGTGTGCTTCTCCTTTCCAACATTTAAAACAAAATAGAAGGCCAAAATTAGATGGGAAATTGAAATACTTTGAAATTTCAAGAATGAATTGTAAAGAAAAAGCAGGAAATATACACGATGTGAGACAAGTTCTTTTATAAATATATTAAAGGCATATGCATTGAAACATTTCCATAGAGCTTCAGTGCACCTTGTTTTTTTCCGTTTTTGCTAATTTTTTTTTAAATCATATTTGGTTTCTTTTTCAACACCTTGGGACACTGAATGTGTTAAAATATGCAGGGGTATACTCTATTTGAAAAGGACGAGTGATAATCTTAATTCAGTGGTTTTTGTATAACCTGGTTCCTTCTCTGTATGTCTTCAGTATTCTAGTCTAGATCTAATCTGAAATACAAGACTGGATGGCACAGAGAGTCTGGCCTTCAGTCAACAAAACCCTTTTCTGCTGAGAAGTGAAAGATAACGAAAAAGATGTAATTACTGTAATGATGGGTTAGACCTTTAGATTCATGCTGCAATCAGTGATTCCTGTGGTGCTCTGCTGCAATCATGGTTTAGTGCTGACTGGAGAGACAAGACAGGTAAAGACCTTAAAACACTCCATCAGCTCTTGATCTGCATGCCCATCGTGGAGTCACAGCTCTCATTTGCAGATAGGGGTGCTGGCTCCAAGCTCGAGGGCAGCATGGTGGATTGTCTTGGAAGGAGCATCTTGGAATATTTTTCAAGTGTGTAAAAAGTAAATAAAATCCCTCTTAATTACTCCCTCCCTTCTCAGAACTCAACAGTAAACATTTTAATTTTATGAGGCTGTTGTGTCTGCCATACACGCACACACACACATAAATATGAGTATCAGAGATTATATATATTTAGTAATCCCATTTTAGTCTTTATTACCCACATAATCAAAGAAAAAAATTTAGTTGTATAGGGCTATGCTTGCCAGAGCTGTTATATTTAAACTTTTGTCAAATCAATGCCAAAATCATTCCAACTACTTTCAGAAGTTCTTCTTACTTTATTCTCAAAGTCAAGCTTTTAAAAGGTGTGTAAGGCCTTTAAATACCTTTTTTTTTTTCTGAATTTGAAAGATTGTTGGATTATGGATTTAAAATAAGTATTTCCAGCTGATGTGACTCTACAATAATTTTATAGCCATTTGGGATAAAGGGTATTGGTCCTAATTCTGAACCTCTTATTGATGCCATTAATCCTCATAACTGTGAACTGTGTCACAGAAGTCAGCTGGAACTTCTGCATGAGTAATGGTTGCAGAACCAGCCTCAGACATTTAAGTCATTACTATCCCTGGATAACAACTAAAGATTAGCTCTGGTATTAATATTTTTATGTGGATGTCACAGAGATTAAAAGCAGATGTTTTCCAGGAGTACTTATGTTTGCCTTCCATGGTCTGCAAATGTCATAATCCATAGAAATTTTATTGTTTTTAATTTGAAAATGAGTTTTCAGCATTATTTGTCAATTTGGCCAACCCAAATAAGTACATTCTCAAAGCTGGTCAGGAAGATATCCTAGGAGAATGTTGTGTTTAATTCGAAGTGTATTTTTAATTCATTTTGCATCTTCATTGGCACTTAAAAGGATTTGCAAAGAAAAAAAATTAATACACTATTGATAGGACTGATCGTTTTTTGACATGCTGAAGTTTTCATTCACTTCTGATCATTAATTGACAAAACCTGTAGAGAACATTGCATTTCTGGGTTTGGTGGTCCCCAAAGCTGAAAAACAGAAGGGGTTATGGGAGAGCCTTAGGCACCAAGGCTGGGGACAGAGATAAATTCAAAGTGATAGGGTTATACTTCATCCATATGCTTTGCAAGTTATTTAACTCGACTTAAAGATATTGATACTCTAGTTCACACTCTTCCTACTTCATAGCCTCATAACACAATGTGTCACTCCCTGCATGGCCAAAACCATTTGATACAAACTCCTCAGTTAAAAACTAGTGTATTTGTGAGAAATATTTGCCTCTGTGAGTACTATATATTGCTGTTGTTTTTCTACATTGCTGTTTTTCTGCATTTTGGTAGTAATTTCATTAATTTATGACTAAATTTGCATTCCATATATTTTCTTGTATTCCATAATTGACTTCATATGCAACACAAAAATTGCAACTTTTTGGATATTCTACCCATCTGCTAATTAAAACATTGGATATAAATGACTTGACTTCAGGGCTGCAGCTGTTAGGAATGATGCATTAATCTGGTTTCCCTCTCCCTCGTCTCCTCTTGTCTCCCCTCTCCTCTTCATTAGAAGCCAAAGGTCATGCTGTGTATGTTTCAAGGAATTTCTAGTAGTGATTTCTAGTAGTGCATCATTGCACTACTACTGCATCATTGCATTTCTAGTAGTGCATCATTGTCTCCATGTAACAGGTGCAATCAAAAGGTAAGTTTCAGGATGGGTACACAGGAGGGCTTTCTGAAGGCTGCACTTTATAGTCAAAGCAGACTTAAAACATTTCAGTAGAGAGCAGCTAGTCCCTTAATCCTCTGTGTGCTTCTCCCCAACAGCAGTAGCACATATTCACTTGTACCAATCTTGTGTGTGTGCTGTGCTGTATAAAAGTAGAAGTGATCCCACTCAGTGTTTACTCAAAGCAGGTGATGAATGTACTATTTAACGCTTAAATACTCAAATAGAAACAAGGCCCCAAAGCTGGGTTTGTGAGTGCAACTTCTCACAATTTAAGAGTTCCAAAGACAGCAGCTGAATGACACAAAGAAGGGTGTTAGGGTGGAATGCTGAGTAAGAGGAAAAGCACTATTGGTTGTTCACAACTTTTAGCAGTTGTAGAAGCAGTGATTATGGCTTGCAACCTGGATAGGCATGGCTAAGCTCATCTGTATTTGTTATGGGCAATGGAAGATTTTGAGGAGTAAGTTTAAGGAAGATAAAATGGCAAGCAGTGAAATGGAAAAAAAAAAAAGGGTACTTGTCAGAAAAATAGATGTTTGAGATAGTTACTAGTGGTGCAAACGGTGGAAGGGTGACCTTTCAGCTGACAACTCTGTAGGATGGATTGATATTAATGATGAGAGGCCTTTAAATGAGAACAGAAGAAAAAGAAGGGGTAAGATCTAGCTTTAATATTCTCTTTCCTCATCAAGATGGAATGATAACCAAGGACTGTAGGCCTTTTTTCTAAGGTGAGATTGCAGAGTGACCCAGGCTCAGTGAATTGTTTTGATGTTGTGGCCTGAGGTGAAAAGACTGCTTTGTAGGAACTATTGTGCAGGATGTTCATGGTAATCTGTTTGTCAGTCATGTTTGTGAGTCTTTAGTATTTTCGTTACCATTAGAGTTTTGTGCAATGATAACAAAGTATCAGTGGTAGTAATTTTCTTCTGCTAAAGAAGAGTTATATCAGAAAAAAAGAAATTAAGGTTCTCCTTTATTCCTTATTATCTCAAAGATTATCATCTTTAGATGCAGAGCTTCTGTTTTTTCCCTAAAATTCTCCTTTTCAATTTTCTGTTATGAATTTTAAAAAAATTGCACTAATCTCATAATATAAACTATTTTGCAGAAGTTGTATTAAGGTAGTTTTGAAATAAAAAGAGAAGGAAACATATACTAGCTAGAGATGCAGTCTCTAGGGAGACTAGGATTGAGGAAAATAACTCTCAAATCTATGAAATAGCAGACTTTCATCAGAGCAAAAAATGCACATACCTTTCAAATTTGCAAATTTTAAAAAAAATTGTGTTTGGGCATTTGAGTTTGTGATTATGAGAGCTGTTTTTTGTAATAGCCTGCTTAGAATGTGCAGTGTTCTCATTATTGGGGTGTTTCTGGGAGAGAACTTTGAGAGATAAAGTTCATTTAAAAAATACGGTAAAAAGTATTCATAGTTAAATAGATAAATAGAGCTATTTAGATAAATATTTAATGTTAAGTAATTATCTAGAGAGTAGAGATGACTTCTGGAATAGGCAGAAGGAATGGAAAATGAAAGTTATGGGGACAGATGAACTTAAGGGGAAAGTTTAGCTATTATTAGTCTTGTTATTATCCAAATCCCTGGCATATGAAGTAGTTAAGGCTCGCTAGACAGCAAGTTTTGTTCTGGACGTTTCCTCCACTGACAGTGAAGTGGTCTTATAAATGTTAACCTATATTAATAGCTGTATTTTTTCTCTAATTGGAAGACTCACTTCTTTGTTCTGTACACTTTTATAATAAAGTGTACAGAATAAAAAGTAAAGTGTACATCCTGCCTTGCAAAGGAGGCTGGGTTGGAGCATCTCAAAAGATTCCTTTCAGCCTCAACTGTCCTGCAACCTGTTTCATGAAACTCATTTTCTGTAGATATTCTGGTAGTCCTGTATTTATCTGGGCTCCCACCAGTGAAAAAATGTGATCTCTAGAACTCACAACATGATCACACTGCAGTGGGTAGTTAGTGGTCATATCTCTTATGTTAGCATTTGCACATGAAGATCTAAGAAGCTAGAATTTTACAGAATTAGCTCACTTTACAATAGTCATAAGAGAGGAATTAATTGTGACTTTGTTTACCCTGCAGCTGGGCCTCTGGAACTTCCTCTCTTCGAGCTGATCCCATCACAAAGACAAGTGGTTTTCCATGGAGACCGCTTGCCTTTCCAGTGTACTGCCACTTACATGGACAACACCACCCAAGTGCATTGGTACCACGCGGGGCGCCTGATCGAAACCGACGAAGAGAGCGGCGTCTTCGTGGAGGACAGCATCATCCACGACTGCTGCCTAATTACACGGTAACTCATGCCTCTTGTAACAGTCAGGCTGGCAGGCAAGGGCAACAGATTCCACACTTGCATAAAGCCTCCTTAAAACGTGCATCAGGAGATAGTTAATCTGAAGCAATTCAATTGCATGCTTGAATCTGGGCACGGAGGTTGAGATTCTTCATGGCTGTGATTGGCTGTGGTCCCAAATTGTACTTTTTGTGTCTAAGTATTTGATCAGATGTGAGTTTGAAACAGACAAAAACAGTTTCTTATACAGTAAATCGTAAGAAGAAACATGAAAAAAAAAAAAAGAAAACAAGAAAAGCTTCAGTAGCATATGAGAGTGACTTAGAGCCAAACTGCTTCTTCATGACACCATCTAGAAGTCTGAGTGATGGACCTGTGAAGAACTATTCATTGAAAAGGCTTGGATTAGTTTTTGTAGGTTCCAATATACTAGATCCTATATTCTTTAGTTCAATAATCTCATTTTTGTTTCTTATTAAATATTTCTCAGTTTTGTGTGACTTTTACTGTCTCTGTGCCTATGTGCTTGAGAGATACAAAGATCTACGGATGCATTTGCTGGTGTGAAAAGTGCAAGAGGAATGGAGTATACTTATATAAAAGAAGCAAAACCTAATATTTGGCAGTGACTGTAATGCTCCAGTTTTGATTCAGTTTTCCTGTTAAGCATTATTTAATAAATTATAAATTTCAGTGTTTATTTTTGGGTTTCATCACAGAATATTGGCTTGTCACTAAAAGCTGCTAAGTTGTTGCACACATCCTTTTGTCCTCTGCCAGTTTCCATCGTTGATCAAAAAGAGAGTCTGATTCTGTGTGCATGTTCTGCCTTTCTCTTTGTAGAAGATGGAGTGAAAATAGCTATGCTAATTAGCTCTGGATAATCATTAACATCTTTTCACTCTAACAGTTTCTATTAATATAATTGACCTGAAATGCTTCTTGAACTATCAAATAGAAGTTATGAAGGGAGTCAGATTAAAACCTGTCCACTGGGGACTTTTAGCTTTATTAATTTCATCTACCCACTGATTATTTGACCCCTTTTGGAGTCCTGTAGATGTAGAGGCGTAGATCTGACCTATTCTCACAGCTACTGGCTTTCTTCTAATATCAATGAAAAAGACTATTAGACCAATTAGTACAGTAATGCCAAGTGCATGAGCTATTATGTAACTGCCGAGTCACTTAAATTAAAGCCTGGTCTTCCTATTTCCATTATATCAAAATTAAAAGACATGCTGTTAATCACCTCATTATGTTCTTCAGCTGAATTATATTTTGAACTGTATAAGCAATTTGTAAAGAGTAGTAATAAACTAAAATGAATAGTCTAAAATTGTTTTCGATATAGCAATTCCTTTTAAAAAGCTGATTTTTACCTTACATTACTTCTTTTTTGCCAGACTATGAAATAAAAACCGTTGTCTACCATAGCATTTTTTAGTAAGGATGGTTGATCTCCTGCCTACCTCGTTACTGTGCCATTTAATAGGTGACCTTGATGCTGATGGTGCAGTATGCACTGGAATGTGCAGTATGCACATCTATTCAGAAAAAATGTTCTTTAAAGACGTCCTCACATTTGCTGTTATAGACTGGAAAAATACTCTGATTTGCCCAAGTTATGTGGTACAGATTGTTAAAATAAGACAAAATATTTTTGACTAAAACCCCAAGTCCTTAAACAGCTGTTTAAAAGCATGCAACATTTTAATTCCTCATTTATTTGCACTATACATGGCATTTCATAAGATAGAAGGGCATCAAGATGCATTTACAGTCCTTATCCAGCCAGAAATTCTATTACTCGAGCAGCTGTGCCTCTGCCTTGATCTAGGTGCTGAACAGTATTAACTTATTAAAAACATACTTTTAAACCTACTTTTAAAAACTGTACTATTTTGAAGTCAATGTTTTTTAAACATGAAGACATGTATTGTTAAAAATAAGAGAAGATTGACCATGTTGTGACTGTTAAAATTATCTTCAGCATTTCTTAATTTAAATCCCATATTTATGACCATATATACTATATCCTAATTTATATAATTATTATCATAGCAAATTAAAATAATACGTAATAGCATGCTTATTACATGTTACAATAGCATGTATTAGTATGCTTGTTACATGCTATTACACACTGTGATAGTTCTTAAGGCTAAATCATGGTTGTACAAGGCACTGAAACATCAGAAAGACTGTGCCTCCCTGAGGCTATCAAATGTTAAGTATGTGATTTGGACTAAAAATAAAGGTAACTTGATATCGGTTCTTGCAGTATCATATTTTGCCTTTGCATACCTAGTCTTTACAGCAAATGTCCACTCTCTGTGGCTTTCTGTAATTGCACTAAAGGACAGACTTTAGCCTGTGCCACTTAGCAATTTAAAGATTTCTATAGCTGGTTTTGAACAAAGAGGTGTAGTCATGTTCCAAAAGCTGCTTATTCAAACATTTTTAGGTGGTTATTTTTTGGGTAGTTCCAGATATTTCTGGACATGGATTTGCAACACAAATATCATGTTAAACCCTTCTGTTTTATTAACTGTCACAGCAGAAGGATAAAATATCCAAATGTGTATTTTTTGTCTCCTATGATAAAGCAGAATAAACTAAAATAAATATTTTTGTTACAATAATTAAACTAGAGTTTTGAACTGTATTCCGGTCTGTGACATTTTTCTTGGCAAGGAGTATTCCCTTACAGACAATCTTGAAAAGGTGTTTTCAATTCTGCTGCTAGCTTGCATTTATCATTTCTTGCCAATGATAATAATATTTGATTTTGCTGGTGTTTAATTTTCTGTCATTATGTCTGTGTATGTCATAGTCATATATGAAAATATACATATGATGTGGGACTTATTTCCTATCATTTGTGAATGGATCTAGCTGAATTTGTTAATGGTGCTTTCATGAAGACAGCTTAATTTCTTTAGCTGGGAATATTTTATCAGTTTAATAACAAGCAGCAATTCTAACTCAACACATTCTGATTCTCTGATATCCCTGAAGCCACATAGAAGGAAGGTCATGTAGGATTCTCTGCAGCACAGTATCTTTCCCAGCTTCCCCACTGTTCCTTTTCAGTGTTTGGAGAAGCTAGCAGGACAGTTATTAGAATATTAAACTAGAAAAGGAAATTATTTTAGTTCTATGAACCAAGAAATTCCACAGTGGCAGAGATACTTTAATTTTCAAGAAGTTTCCTATTGCCACAAAGAATATAATGACAATTATGAAGTCTTTTTTATTCCTATTCTGTAAATACTTGTGCAGAGTGTTTAACAGTGCTTGTGCCCCGACAGCTGTAATAGCTGCTCTGGGACCATTACAGTTCACAAGTGCTCCTTCTGAAAACGTTAAGCTGTGAAGAAAGTTAAGAACCCATAAAAAGGAGAGCTACAGCTGGAGAAACCAACATGCTCTCATCTGCACCTAGGCTAACAGGTGCTAGGATCAAAAGTTGTTTTCAGATGTAATTTTTGTTATGCCACTGAAAATTTTGCCACAGACACTTTGGACTGAATTTTGATCCCCTGAAAATTGTGTTTTTCTATTACAGTCTGTCCTAAGTATCTCAGTCTTCTAAAAATGGTTGACAAAGCCACTTTATTTTGTGGGGTTTTTTAATTAAAAAAAATATATTAAGCTTAAGGAGCTGGTGTTTTTAATCCTCTAAGTGCATCTTTACATTGTGACAGTAGCCACTGCTGAGTAAATAATTAAAAAAATAATTTGAGATAAAATAGTTTGAGATGAGAGGTATATGATTATGTGAAAATCTCAAAAATGTGCAGAAGAAAGGAAGAATTTCAAATTATGGTCCACTTGTAAAAGTGAAGGTACAAAAAAAAAACCTAAAACAAACTAAATGTTGTGAGTTTTCATCATAATTTACATTACCCAAACAGAAGGTTGAGTCCAATTAATACTTTTTTACTGTTTGAAATTATCACTGCAGATTAGTAAATTAGGAGTTTGATTCAGACAGTTTCACTAGAAGAATAAATATTGTTTAAGATGTGATTAGAGAAAGGAAATTGATTCCAGGAGTAGAAAGGTAGACAGGCAAGTTTGAAATCTAGGCAGACACTTCCTAAAAGAACAAAATGCTTCCATAACTTCTGTGTGAAAGGCAGAAATTCAAGGCATGAAATGATCCAGATCATCCCTAAACTTTGTTAGCAGTTTGGCAGGAATACATCTGGAAAAGACATGAAGCAAGCAATAATGGTTTGAACTGGTCCTAGGGAAAAAAAACAGTCTGAAAATCCCTGATAAGGATATTGGTAGGTTGGATACTTGACTGAAAGTTCAGATATGTACCAAATCATGACAGAATATTGGAGATTGCACAAGATTAACAAGATTAGAACAGATCCAAGTAATTTAATTCAGAAATGCAGGTATTTTATTATCACTTTGTGTTCTGCTGTCATCATATTTTGGAGATGAGCAGCTATGGGTCATACTGAGAAATCCAGAGAGATAAGCAGAAATGGTTCAGTGCTGATATTTTTGGTTTACCTAATTGACCGTATTTGACCTTTAGCTGTCAAGGAGTTACGAGATAAATGAAGCAAAATAACAGTTTAAATTGTAAATCGATATTTCTGTATTATTTTGAGGTCACTTTAAACCCTGTAGGCAATGATCTACAACTCATTTCAGGCACTGGAGGCAGAAAAGGGCTACCAACAGATGCTACTTCACCAGAGGTGTTCTCATATATCAGATAGGAAGATAATATTTTAAATTATTGCAGAATATTATGAAATGCCCAGGGTAAGGGTTTCATTATATGAGATTAAGAGTACCTTCATGTGAATTAATTTGGAAAATGAATTAAACTTAGGTCTTTTATCTAAAAAGATTTCAATTACCTGAATAAAAGTCAGTGACAGTTTTACTACTAATCATGGTGGGGAATATTTTAAAATATAACCTGTGGAGAGACTAATACAATGAAAAGCAGAAGCAGCAACCATGATACCCTCTGTCATTAAAGTAATTGACCATTACCTAAGAATTATGCTGTGTCATAAAACCTGTATGCTTAATTTGGGTAAGTGCTTAATGAAACATTATGGAAAAATAGGTATTTTCACCAAAAAGTATATATAAATATTTTGGCTGATACAATTAAAATACCCTAGAAAAATAGTAAGTCAGAACTATAAAAAAAATTTGATGGAGTCCTTGAAGAATGTTACGAAAATATACTTTCTTTGGTGTTGAGACCAGATTAAGAAGGTGCGTTGCACTAAATTTTGACCTCTGACTTCCATCTCTGCTTATATCCAGCAGCTATATATGGGTCCATCCAGCCACAACACTGAAATGCCCAATAGTGAGTGCAAAAATTGATGCTTTATCGCCCACAAGGGAGAATCAGAGGGTTTTGCTTTGACTTTTTAAGGCCAGAATGATTTTGATGTGGCCCTTCAAACAGCTGCAGCTACACAGCTGAGGGCATGCTGCTCTGTAGCAGCTGTTTGGAGTCAACATCTCAGGGCTGGCTTTTTCTAAAGTATTTTTCCTGTCAACATCAATGTTAGGTATAATTATACATTTTCTATGAGTCCAGGCAGTAGTTTGTAAATCTCTGAACCAAATGTGAGCATATCAGAGCATTTATGACATACATCCAGAATCTGATGCCAGGTAAACCACCCTAAATACTGGTGAAGCAAACCATTTCTTCAAAGAAACACTTCTTAGAAATATTAAAACAACTTAATTACCTTTGAATTTTCATGTATTTCAATCTTTTCAACACTGAGAATATATTGGAGGGCAGATTCCCACTAACATGCTGAAATTCCATGAAAATAGGTCCTCTCCCCTCTTTTCTCCCTGCAGGATGAAACACGCCCTATATTTGTTTATGATATTGTGATTGGGTGGCTCCTGGCCATTACAAAATAAATTTTACCAAATACTGAGAAAGAAAAGAGATTGTTCCTGAAGTTCTTATGTAGGAAACTGCTATGTCTTGTGTTCTTTTTAGATCTTTCCAAATTTCTTGCAAGTGGGCAAGTAAAACAGTTCAGTATTTTAACCCTAATATATCAACTAGCCCATAAAATATTCATTAGATAATTATTTTCTGCATTTATATTATGCCAAAGCAATATGCATTTGACCTACAAAAGTAATTTGAAATTGTAAAATTAATTTAGTAGGGTTTTTGGTTTGTTTCCTTTTTTGTATTGTTTGGGGATTTTTTGATGATTGTTTTGGGTTTTTTTTGCTGGTCCCAGTGGCATGTAATCAAATAATCAAGAGTTGTCATAAGCAGATTAACACTTCTGAGTCATCTGGGAAATATTTTACTTTAAAAGCTTTTTACACAATTTTGGCTATTGGTTTTTTTTGTCTAAGAATCTCTGATAGTGTACAGATCACAGGAGTTATGCTAATGAAATAAACCTTCCTCTGAATACAACACTCCAGTATACAGACTACTTAAGGGCAGATGAAAGGCATCACAGCAGGTGTGGCACCATTTCCCCAGAAGGCTGCAGTTGTATCCATCCTGCAGTCCTTCAGCTTGCTGGTAGAACAAAACTAATAACAATAAACACATCTGAGCATCCCTAAACCTTTCACCAACTGACAAGAGCAGCTTAGTGACAGACAAGTGATTCATGAAGTACTTTAAATAGGCCCTGGCCCAGGTGTACTCTCTTCAGAGAGCTTTATGGCACTGTGCTACCTCAGACCTGCCAACTGTCTGAAGGTTTATCCTGCAGGAGGAAGTTTTGGGTCTCTAGAGCTGTTGATCCTTTTCTTTCTCTCTCCCCACTTATATTCTCAGCTAGCTAGACTGGCATGTATTGACTTCAGGACTGTGGGAAGATAAATAAAAAAAATCTTTATGTATGCCCTTCAGTGCATGACAGTAGCTGATTGTCTCTACCTTAGAAAACCTCAATGAGTGAGAATGAGCTCATACAACAAACCAAACATTGTGATATTGATGTAGAGGTGTTTAGGTATCTGATGTAGTTTCTGAAGATGGTTTGGTAGAATCACTCTAATATTAATAGTGTTTGTTTTCTCAATTTTATGAAAGAAATTAATGGCACATATGTAGGTCACTGGTATTTTGATAGCCACATGTAGAAAATTCATCTCACTCCTGACTGTTGGGCAGCAAATGGATATTAGCCTGTGACAGTGTTTTTGAAGATTTGCATTTCAATTGTAGTAACCGGACCAATACAAAGGAAATAAAGTGAGAAGATTCTGCTAACTGACATACACTTCTTTTCTCCTATTTTGGAAGTAGGTTTTTGTTTGGTTTGTTCTGGATTTTTCCCTCTATTTTTTTTTCTGTCAATATATTGTTATTAAATCTAAGTTCTTTCTGACTCTTGTCATGGCTCTAGTATGAGCCAAACATGCTCAGTCTAAGAAATTAGCTGATAGATAAATTAGAAAAAAAAAATGTTATAGCACATTACATCTTTTGAATACCTACTGATGGTATTAAATGGTAAGCTAAGCTTTGTTTTTATATGCAATCAAAAGAAAAAAATCATGTGCATTGCATTACCTCCGTGTATGAGAAATTGATTACACCTGAAAATACTTGCTAGACATCCTCACATAAAATGAATACCAACTTTGATCTTCCTTTTCTCTTGCTGTTGCCTGGACACAAGTTTACTTCAAAGGCCATCAGCCTTCTAAAGCTGTTTCTTTCAAGGGTAAATAACTAATTTTGTCAGAGAGATCAGACTAGCAATTTGAGTTCAGACAAGTGCCTTGATTTACAGATTCTCTCTTCATTTTCCATGTTTTAACCTTATGTCCCCTGTGAAAGGCTCTATTCCAAGCAGCAGTGTACTCTGGAGACCAACACTCATTTTTTAAATTGCATGTTAGTATTAATAATTTAAGGTGGTATGGGTTGAAGGCATGTTATGCAGACCTTCTGCCTGAACTGTGGGAACACAATGGCTATTTATCTGTCTGAAGAGGAATATGAGAAAACCTAAATGTCTCCTGTATTTAACTAATTAATTTTTATTTTCCTACAGGAAGACCAGTTGGTTCTTCCTAAATCTTACAGAGACTCAAGCCAGACTTTTAAAGTATTTCTTGTGGAAAGCCAATCAAAATATAGTGTTAAAATCTCTTCTTTATTTGATACTTTGTTTCCTGGCATGCAAATGACTGCTGGGGCGTACAGTAAATGTCGCTATAGTACTTCTTCAGGACATGGTTGAGTAACTTTGCATAATGAGACCTACTTCTGATTGTCTAATTAGTTATGCATAGCTGTAGCAATGCTAAACTATGCCTCAAATAGACCTCTATTGTCATAGGTTATTTGATTACATGACTATGGCTTCCGCTTGTGTTATGGTTCCTCTCTTTATAATGACAAATGCCACAGGCTTCTGTTGAATATTATAAGAACTTTTTCATGCAATTGCATCAGCTGTAAATTTTAATTAATTTTTCAATATGTCAGTCATCACATTTGTAAAAGGGAATTCTACCAGGCATGAAATTTCCCAGTACAAAAAGAATCATGTATATTCTGTTTCTTCCTTTCAATGTTTTTACTGAGAAGGTCACTATAATTTCAAAGAGAAACTTGAGAAAAGCCTGCTAGTCATCCTTTTTTCATCAGGCAACAATCTTCATATCCAGTTAGCCTTGATATCATCTCATGAATATCTGACTTCATTTTATCATCACAGAATATCACAGAATTGTTAAGGTTTTAAAAAACCTCTAAGATCATCAAGTCTAAGTGTTCACCACTAAACCATATCCTCAAGTGCTGCATCAGCATGGATTTTAAACACTTCTTTGGAGGTAATTCCACAATTCCTCTGGAGAGCCTGTTCCAATTCCGGACCACCCTTTTCATGATATCTAATCCAAACCTTCGCCCTGCTGCAACTTGAAACCATTTCTTCTCATCCTGGAAGTCAAAATTTCCATGAAAAGTGGCAACTGTCACACTGCTGAGGAGTAGGATGTGATTGCTAATGCAGAGGGCATGTTGACTCATACTCCATCCTTAGGAAAGCTACATAGTAGGGGCAAGATTGTTACATTTGTGGCCTGATGTTTATTAGCTC
Organism: Cettia cetti; assembly: GCA_013401135.1. Taxonomy (NCBI): domain Eukaryota; kingdom Metazoa; phylum Chordata; class Aves; order Passeriformes; family Sylviidae; genus Cettia; species Cettia cetti. The sequence continues at coordinate 133,418 of VZUI01001460.1, forward strand.
CTCTGAGATAGGATAGTCAAGAAAAGAGTACAGCCAAAAGAATACAGCCTCTCTTATTTATTTTGTGTTTTTTTCAAGCTCCTAAATCAGAGTCCTGCCATGTTCTCAGCAACAAGCCTTTGTCCAGGACTTGTTGCCATTGCCGAGAGAGCTCAAGAATGCCTTTCAACTGCGAGTGAGAATCTCTGGGCGTGCTTATGTAACCATGCCAGGGCCTAAAATATGGAACTGACCTACTAGAAGACTTAGGGAAATAGAGTTTTAAATTCTATGCCCAGGAAAGGCCCACCCTTTCCTTCTGCTCTGCCAGGATTGTGAAGCCAAAGTCTCCAAGGATTATAAGCAGAGAAAATGCTAAAGGACCAAGTTGACTGCTTTTTTTGAGTATAAAAAGATGCCTTTTTTTTTTTTTTTTTTTTTTTTAATTCAGTTCCCCAAATTCTCCAGAGGTATAAGATCAATTTATCATTTGTCATATCCAGATGGTAAGTAAATGAACAGTTTCACCATTGGGCTTGCTATCAAAATATTCCAAGAGGAATATAAATGAATGCATCATTTACAGTGGCCAGATGGCAATTCAGAAGACAATTTCATGATCTAGTCATTATATTGCATAAACCTATTCTGGCTTGTTTTTTGTCACCATCTGAAGAAAGGGCAATAGAAGATTAAAAGCGTGAATGTGAGGAGTTACTTGTCTTTTGAGATAATTTGAACCAGTGTTCCAGTATTGCATTTCTATCAGAAACAAGTTTGATGTATCAGTAAATATTTGTCTCTGAGTCTGGAAAACTTTATCTACTGATGGGAGACCAGTTAAGAGGAGATAAATTTACATCAGAACACATTTCAGCAGTTTAAATAAATTGAAAATGTACCCTTTATATTTATTTATCTGCATACTAATTACTTGTAAAATTTATAAGAAGCTGGAATATGGCATTTACCTAACATCACAATGGTTTCTAATTTTATCAAATTTGAATTGTTTGCAATGAATGTTTTCTAGAAAATGTATCAAAAGATCAGCACAAGTATCATGCTTTCTATTCATTTGTGAAGTTTCCAAGTCTTGATGCCTCAAGTGAATATACCTGCTGCCTTTTCATTCAGTGAAAAGTTTTATGCATAATTGATTTTATAAGCTCTAGGAATATGATCTTTCTTAACTGTCTATAAAGATGATGTGAGATTGTTGTGACATATGAAATGTAACATTTAATTAAAACATTGTTAAACTGGCTAATTTCACTGAAGTACTTCTACCTGAATGCAAAAAGATGTATTAAGAATTAGCTAAGAGGCTGCTGTTACTGGGCTATTCACCTGAGACTTCTTAAGAGAACAATTGCTTCCTTTGACATTAAAATACTGAGCTACTCTCTGAGAATGGCTATTATTGCTTTTTCTATATTTTTTGCTATAAAAATATGTTAGAATTCATTGTAAAGATGAAATGGGGGTTACAAGGCACTTGGAGTTCAAAGCCATCATAAATAGGAATAATGTGAAATTTTTAAAGTTGCTATATAATAATAAATTTAACTGGAAATCTGGAGAAATATGCAAAAATTTGGAAACAACTGACTTAAAACAGATACTATTTACCATGGTTTACTTGTTAAGGACCCAGATAACAGTTCTGCAGTAGGTGCTTAAAAAATCATCTTTCAAAATGCCAGACTCTACCTAAAACTACTAAAGGTTACAAGTAAAATATTCAAGATTTTGTTTAAATACAGATTTGAAATAAATTTATTAACTTTTAATTCAGTCCTTCTGGTTTTATAATGTACGTTCTCTCTCTCTCTCTCTCTCTCTCTCTCTCCCTCCCTCCCTCCCTCCCTCCCTCCCTCCCTCCCTACTGGGTTTCTGCACACATAATTTCTAATTGTCTAAACCACAAGGCACACATAATTTCTAATTGTCTAAACCACTAGGCATATTCAAAGACAAGCCATTTCTATAAAGCAAAGTAAATATTTCAGATAAATGCTACTTCTTTTCCTCTCCAAACTACTTTCAAAAGCTTTAATTTGTTTAAAACTGTAGTAAAATTTATTTCTAGCTCAATGGCAGATTTAAGATATAATGTGTTACCTTCTTAAAATGTAGTAGTCATCCTTTTTTTGTTTATGATATCTGTAGAGTTGTAGTAATTGAATAAAGTTCTACCCTGATAGTGGAGTGCCAGGTTCTGCTGAAGGCAAACCCGTTCTCTGTGGGTTGGTTGTGTGGTCAACTTGAAATGCATTTCTGACTTGTGTTTGATTAGACAACAAACAAAATATTCTGTAATACCTGGGGGAAGGAGAATGGGCTTTGATAAATACTTGGTAATTCTTTTGTGATGATTTGTGATTTGTGTTATAGCCTATTACAACCTGAGTAGTCAAATAGGTGCTGCTAAGAGCTTACTACCACTTACATACTGTCTGTCCCTCTGATGTCATTGACCAAACTCCATTTTGATATGTTCATAAAAAGTCTCTGAAAATAATTTAATATCAGAAAATCAATGACTTGATATCTGTATAATTATATATATCTGTATACAATGATGAATCTTTTATTTTTTAGTGAACTTATCCTATCCAGTATTGACATTGATGCAACTGGAGATTGGGAGTGTCTAGTCAAGAATTCCTATGGAAATAGCAGTAAACAAGTAGAAATTGTGGTACTTGAAACAGCTGCACCCTACTGCCCTGCAGAAAGAGTTATTAACAACAAGGGAGATTTCAGGTATGACTTTCTGGGTTTGGAATGTGTTTCCTGTATTAATGTTGGTACAGAACATATCCATGCTTTCATGATACTTCAATGTCAGGTACAAATCACTTATTTTAGTTGTAATTTTTATGTAATGTAGCAGGAAAGAGGAGCACTATATGATTTTCATGGGAAATGGGACCTAGTGTGTTGTCTTGCCTCCCAGCCTTTGAGTTCTTGGAGGCAGAAATTTCATGTAAACAAAGCAATGTTTACAGAATTCTTTATCTTATTTACATTCCTTTCTGTGAAAGACAATTGATGGACACTTTCTAAGATCAGTGGAATTGAAGAGGTTGAACCTCAGTCTTCCAATGTGGTCTCTTTTCTAGAAATCTGTATAAGCTGTAAGAAAAATTAAACTTCCTCTTTTCCCGCTTCGACTCTGTGGTGATCACTGCATCTTCCTCGTGACAGCACTGCATCACACTAGTGCTTCAAGAGAAGAAGTGGTTTGTGAAAGTCAGAAAATCTTCTAATTCCTCAGTATGCATTATGGAAAATTTTAAAGAAATTAGGTAAATGAGAGAAGGTCCAAAATTTTTTCTTGGTCTTCTTAGAAGATACTGACACTGCATTAAATCATTAGTTGATTAAATCTTCAATGCTTTACTTTTTAAATCTGTTCTGGTTCTGATGGCTTTGTTCAGGTGAGATTAGAGGTAACAAACAACATGAGACTGTTAGTAGAATATTTCACTGAAGAGGATCAAAATAGAAAATAAAACTATTTAGTAAAACAAATAGATTGTATGAGGTGAGCTTAAGGACACACAGTTCTACCAATATATCACATGCTTACAAAATATACCTGTCTTGCTATCTGAATCTTAGGAGTCCAAAATTTTGTAGACTAAATGTAGTCTACAAAAAAGTTTTTGTTCCATCATTACTTTTAGCTACATAAGCTAGTGGGGCTTTGTAAAATTTTAATGATTATAATCAGAAGGAATGGTTTCTGTGGAGTTTGGTATTGTTTTCAGTCAGCTCTAAAATACACCGATGGTATGCACAAAGCTCTTAAACAAAACCTGCTCGACAATAAGACTGATGTATAATGGCAATCCCATTGAGAAATGAAGACAGTAATTTGTTACCAAATGAATTATAGTGAGAATTCAGCTGGAATAGTTAATGAAAGGAAAATAGATGAGGAAAGAAGCTTCTCCTAAATAGCAAAACTTCCTGCAAATATTTCTGACCTGAAAGCCTCTATTTATTTTTAGGTTACCTTTAAAACTTTCCCAAAGGATTTTTGTGCTATTTTTTGTGTTTGAATAAAAGTAAAGGATTGAATTAGAAAGAAGTGGAAATAAGAACCTACTCAAATAATCTGTTTTCTTTTTACTACAAAGCTATTTTATTATGCGGTAACCTCAGTACCAGTGAGTTTGCCTCTTTCACTGAGGCAAAATTGCTGAGGCAATACAGTTATATGGATTAAAATTCATTAGAGACCTTTGACAATCTTAGCTATAGATTTTTTTGTGATCACAAAAACTGGAATTGTGTTTTTTCATAGTGGATATACTTAAATAGGTTTTAATTAGATCTTTTAAAAAATGTATACATCCTATCAGAAAACTCATACTGAATCTTTTAGATGACAACTCTATGAAGTTCATATTCTTGCCTTGAAATGTCATCCTTTTCTCCATAAATAAATATATATAAATCTTCAGCCTGCACAAACTAACACCAGGGGCATTTTTGTCATTTTATATAAATCAAAAGAACAGGAGTGGACGTTTCTCAAACTATTGATCATGTTCCTAGAAATCCATATAAATTTATTTGTAAAATGTACATCATGGTGCTGAATCCATAGGTTCTTTTGGCATTTGAGAGAATGAATTTAAAATCGTAGGGAATTTATCAGGCTCAAACTCAGCATTAGTGCTTGAAATTGTTCCAAAGGTTTATCCTCAGAGATGGAGCTATCACACCAGCAAGTTTTCTTACAAAGGTCTTTGAAGTTTTGGTAACATAACAAGTATGGAAGTAGAAAGAATTGAACTACAAAGGCAAAACTAGAAAGAGCAGTTCTTTTATTGGGCAAAAGAAAGGGAAAAAGCGTCAGCTGTTAGGGGAGTGTGGCTATTTCAGTTGTCCAGCCTAGGTGGTATTTATAATTGCATAACTGCAGCAAGAATTAGGCACTGAGAGTCAGAATGAACTGGCCTTTTGTACTAAGGGGTACAAATATGTACCTCTATCATAGCCATATTCTACGTTTCTTTTCCGTTGTTTTATAGGATGCTGTAAGCTTATTCTGAAAAGCAAATGTTAATGTTGTTACATACATTCCTAGACATAAAGGCCAGATTCTGCTCACTGTGACAATACTAGGTTCAGAATTATCTCTTTAGTTTTATTTTTGAAGTAATTTGCCAATAATTGTGGCCGAATTGCATTAATACCAATGTTTTACTAAAAATAATATTTCATAGAGGCAAAAGGCCTCTATGGTACTATATGCTCTATATACTACTGTACCTGTTTTGATTTTTTGGGGAAGCTCCTTTCATGATTCATATTTATCAACTGTTTTTACATCAGAGTTGAATTATTTCAGCTATGAAAAGTCAAACTATTTTTCTTCTTAGCTTTTCTTTGAAATGAAGAAAACTTTTATAGCCCAAAACCTTACAGCCTATTATGTAACAATGTATAATTGAATGTGCATTGTGTAACTAAGAGGAGCTGATACATTTGTTTCAGGAAAGGCTGATTGCCATTGAAAGGCAGAATAGTTTTGTGATTTATTGGGTTCACTCATTACATCAGTGCAATTAAAGAACCATATCCTTCCCACACCTGCTGACTTGCTGATGATATGCTTATGGTTTTCTTAGATTTCTCCCAATCACCTGATCCTGCTATGTCCACACTGGGCTGTAAATGACAGTAGATTTTGTATCTATAGAAATAGATGCAGTTGTGCCACTCCAGAGAGTGCAGCAAATATACAGAAAAAGTGTGTTTTATAGCAGACCCATCAGCTAAGTAGAAAAATTCTGGCTGCTCTTCATTTAGTTTGTTTTCAAAGATTGTTTTGGAATCATACTACATAAATCATGTATATCTAAATAGCTAATTTTTGAGGGCTAGTTCCTTCCTCCTTCATGCCATGTGGTCTCAGCTGAAATCTTCTTCATTGTTTTCTGAGACATTTGGGGCTTTTTGTTTTTCAAAGCTTTTTAGTGGGTCAAAATTCAAAGCAGAGATTGTCAGGTCCTTTTTGAGCACTTACTTTTAAGAGCATTTAGTAATAGGGTTTTTTGCTTGTTTGGATTTTGGGTTTTTTTTCCTTCATAGATTTTTCTGCTATTTGCAGTCTGCAAACATTAATGTAGTAAAAACACCAACCATGTCTTTTCCCTTAACGCTAAACACCTTCCTGGAATTAATGCAGAATGAATGTGTGACCAGCCAGACTTGAACGTGTATAATTCTGACATTTTCCAAGGAAACTAAGTAATTAATCATAAAATAAAATAAAGTAAAAATAAAATAGCCTTTTTTTCCTCATGTATCACTTTATGTTGTTGTATATGGTTATATATTGTTACATGTATCTCTATTGTGAGTTGCCTTTTGCATTTTAATTTTACTGTCATGCTGTTTATAGGTGGCCCAAAACTTTGGCTGGGATAACTGCTTACCACCCCTGTCTCCAGTATTCCTTTAACTCCGTTGCATTTCACAATGGCGCGGAGGAGGCCAAGGCGTGGCGTAAATGTAACCGGACTGGACGCTGGGATGAGGAGAACTACTCTGAATGTCCTTATTCACAAGAAATAACTCAAGTTCTTCATGCTTTTAGTCAGGTAACATTTTGAAATCCAAGGCTCTCCTTCTCTAGTACCGATCTTGTTGAATAGCTTGCAAGAAATGCTGGTTTAGCCACGAGTTTGGGATAGCTGGACTTATAACAAAATGCTTTACTTGAAAGACAACCATTTGTTTCTTTGGTAATTGGAAGTTGTAGTTGCAACAAGTGCACAGCATTCATTACCTTTATCTTAAATTTTTTTTTTTCCATTACGTACTTAGAGTCTAGATGATTATTAGTAATGCTGACAGGGTGATCAGTGCTTGACTTTCCTTCCCCTCATGTGTTTTTCCAGAAAGATGTTAATTTCTCATATCAGAGTTTTGTCAGCTGAAGTGCTTTTCGTCTTTAGAATGTCTTTTTAATATCTTCAAAAAAAGCAGTACTTAAATGGTTTCTTATGGATAAGTAAAAGTATGAGATGAACAAGTAGATTAATAGAAATTAATGAGAAAAAAGAGCATAACAGGAAACTCTGTGGATGATGGCCCAGATGTGTAACTGCCATTTAATTCTACAACTTTCAGTTTCCTTGAGCATTTCTTCCCTGGTAGTATTAGCAGTGCTAGGTAAGACCACAGATAGTTTGTTTTCAAACCAGTTCATAAGTAAGAGTAATTAATATATTAACAGAGCCATTGCAATTACAGGGTAATAAATTAATTGGGAAGATGTCTTCAATCCAGTCTATTCTCCTGTAAGCAATGAGGTGAGGTTGGGTTTCTCAGGGCCTTAGACACTCAGGACTTTATAACCTCTGAGGATGGAGGCTGCACAATTTCTTGTGGTTAACCTGTTCAAATGTCTGACTACTCTTGCAATAGCAAAGTTTTTCTTCACACCCAGTCTGAACTTCTCCTGCTCTCCCACCCTATACCACTCTGTGTAGGAACCCTTGCTGACATTGTTGTTTTCATGAAGGTCTGGAGATAGAGGCAAGGCAAGGTTAGTAGCTTGGTATATTTTATGAGGCCAGATAGTTATAGTCTAGAAAAAGTAGACAAAAATCTTCAAAATTTGTTGGTCTGTTATGGTGGTGTCTTCAGGTAACAGCAATGAAATCTAAGACCTAAGGCTGAAGATAGATTCATATGCACCTGAAATGTATTTCCACAGCATACCAATGCACATAAATCCATGTGAAATTATGGCAGGCATTATACCAATGGATGTGATCTCCAGTTTTTAAAGAGAATGAACCTAGCTGATTTATTAAGCCTAACAATTCTAATGTATTTTCAGATGCACATCAATTTGACAACCGTGCTTGAGTTTTCCCGCCAGCTGACAGCCTACACAAGAGGTGCTTCCCTCTTTGCGGATAAAATGGATGTAATATATTTGGCTTATATAATGGAAAAGTTAATTGTCTTCGTGGATGAAGTTGAAGATGTAAGCTATCTTCTCTATGCTGAAAAAAGTATCACTTAGAAGTGAAGTCTTCACATATGGCCCTGTTCTTAATGTATGCAGGCAGACACTGAGGAGCAGCTTCTAAAACTGATTGCTGATTGCAAATGTTCTGCATAAACTGTGATGTGTCTCTTTGTGCCAAAAAGGAAACTAAGTCTTCTTCTTTGATGACAAGGGCATTGCTGCTTAAGAGTAAAACCTGTTTTTTAATGAGCCACTTATTTGATTTTCTTTTTAATTTCTACCATGTCTAGCATGTTAGAATGGACTCTGGCCACTGGAGCTACACATGCTTCTTTTGTTTTCTCCGTTTCATCAGAAGGTTTTCACTGAATTTTGAAAGGAGTTATCACTTCTTGTAAAGAAAAGATAATATGTCTTTATGTACAACTTCATATAGAAACTTCTAGCATTACATATGCCATTTTTGCAGGAAAATCTAATCAAAATTATGCAAACCCTATGGGAAAAATAGCTTTTTACAGAGAACAGAAATGTTCATAATTTCCTTTTTTTAACTGTTAATTTTCAGAGTAACTACTTTCATAAAGATTTCATAAACTGTAATTTTTAACCACATGATGTTTTCTTTTGGTTTGGCAATGTTCATTCCATTCTGGCTCTGGAAATTGTAACAGATAACATTTTAGTGCCAATTTGAGAAAGTCTCCAACTTCAATTTCACCATTATACATTAGACCTAAAGTATATTATTAAGTGCTTTCCAAGAATCATGTTCAAAGCTGCAACTTTTTTTCAGCTCAGAGTCCTGATAAGATCTTATTGCTTTCTGACAAAAAAATTTTGCATTCAAAAGAAACAGCTGGATTTGCCATAAAGCCTCTTTATTTTTCTAGCAGCTATGCATTTTCCATTGAAGCTGAGCACCATTTCTAATCTTTTAATTGACTTCTTCCACCTTTCATAATAGGTTTTAGTTTCTGCTTTTTTTTTGTATCAAAACGTCTCTATCTCCATCACTTATGTCTACATCTCTGACTAAGTAATCCCTATTTTCTTAATTTATAACATTTCTCCTAATTTTTCTGTTTTCCTTTACCTCTCTCAAGTTTGCTAAATAGCCTCCTTATTCATTGAGCTCTTGACTAGCATCCATTTCTTAACTCTCACTCACAAGGTACAAAAAAACCCCCTATGAAATTTAAGTGTCAATATCTTCATGCATGAGGCTGCAGTCGTAATTATAAATAGGATTAAACTTCATTTAATACAAGACAGTTAGTTTGGAATTGACTAGCAGCTGAAACTACAACTATGTAAATCCATTAAAAATAAATTAAAATGCAATTTTTCAAAATATTTTCAAAAACATTCTTGCTAAACCAGAACAGTTTCTGTACCTCTCCTCTGGGATATGCAGCCCATTCCACATGGGATTGTTCATTTTTATACAAGATAAAGGTGCTTTGTCCCATCTGGTGCTTCGCCTCTCAAACAAGAGAGGGTCAACAGCTGCAAAAGGAACATATTTACAACACACTACATTTTTGCCAGGAACACTCATAATAGCCCAAATTTTTGTATTTTCAATGACATGCCTTTACTCTTCATTAATGCGTTTAATTATAGTATAAATTACTTCCTTTTCTTATTTATCTCCTTTTGTGTATTTATAGACTATTGTTCTGTCCTCAGTAAGTTACTGCCTAGCAGATTGGTGTTTGCTTTTATAGTTTCTCATAAATCACTCTTAATGTGATTCATTATTATTCATTTTATCAATAAGTCTGTCACATTGTCAAAAGCTATCTAGAATTATCTAGTAATTATGTTCTCAAAAATAGATTAAATATTTCAGGAACAGTCACATAAAATTTCACACATAGTCTCATTATTTGTTTCCTTTGCAATGCATGTGAAATTTATCTATTTTTAATTGAAAATGCAGAACTAACTTCATAACCTCAGCCATCTTTTAAATCTTTTTCACCATTGCTGAATTTATATTTTCCTTTCCAGTAAATCATCTATGTATTTGCCTTATTTTTCTGTTTCAATTAGTGTGACTTTTTGGCTTCTTGGACTTTTCTTTAGCAATATTTCTCAGTTGTTTTTCTCTTCCATATACCTTTTTATTCAGGTTTATTTGTGACAACTGGGTGTATCCTTTCCATATCTTTGCCTTCAAAAACATTTGTAACGTGGTCATATTAAATATGAAATTTGAAAAAGCTAACATTTTTATTCCAGCTTGAAATATTGGCAAAAAATATTCACAGTGATATTTATTCTTTCTAAATGTGTCTACCAATAAAATTTCAAATGCAGTTACCAAAATCTGTAAAATGTCACCTGGTGAAACAAAGATCTGTTTTTTTGGACTAGGCACAAGCATGAATTAAAACTACCAAGGCTATGGCTAATGAGATAATCTGAGTTTGTATCAGCACCTGAGCTGTATCTCAAATTTACTCCACTATGTCTGTAACAAAGATGTCTTTCAAATACATTTTCCCTCTCTTTTTTTTTCCTTCCCCCAACCCTCCCCTCAAGGTCCTTTGATTGAACATGAAGCAGTTCTTTAGAACAGCAGGGCCAATTTAATTAGTTTAAAAAGGAGGGTGATAATTCTGGAATTCTGTTTATTAAAATGAGGTGATCCAATTTGTCTGGTTTATCTAGAAGATAAGCTTTAAAGCTGTGAATTAAAAAGTTCTTCCTTGATGTGAGTTGCACTTTTTCTTTCTTAGTTTTTCTTTTTCAGTCCATTTTAATTTTTTATAAAATCAAAACTGTCTTTCAGTGATGGTTACCAAGAGAAGTAAGGTGCCTGCATTCATTTGTACTCTTTCATCTGTTCTTTTCTGACTTTTTGCATTTTACAGACAATAGCTTTTTTTGTTTTATTTTTTCTTCTCTTCAAGATTGGGGATGCTCTTATTGAGATTGCCAGCAATGTAATGCTGGTGGATGACCACGTGTTGTGGATGGCTCAAAAGGAAGACAAAGCCTGCACCAGGATTGTACGATGTGTGGAACAGATTGCAAGTCAAATACTGACCAGCAAGACTCAAGCTATATCAAAGGTATTTCAAAAAATTATAAAATATTTCGTAAGATTTTTTTTTTCTCTTGAATTCTATTTGCAAGACCAATATATTTTTTAAATATTCCCAGTGTGGTATTAAAAAAGTGATATTATTAAAATCACTTGTGATATTATTAAAAAGTGGTTTTCTTTGATCAGTTATATTTATTGTGACAATATAGTGTTCTCAACAATATCTTCCTAGTTCTTACTATTCATTCATTTTCTATTTTTAAAGCCTTTTTAGTATATGGTTTTATTTTGAAAGGTCCAAGTTGAGTGAGTGACTGACAGCAATATGTCAGGCAATAAAAGACAAGATCCTTTGTAGCTGGAAGATTTTAGTATGTCTTACCAAGAGGATTCTGGACAACTACTGATTAAAGTATTTAGAAGATTTTCAACAAAGTTCTATTATGTCCTAAATATTACTAATTTGGAATTAGTTTTAGTTTCTTTAGAAGCAAACTGTACCTGTTAGAAATAATTTTTTTACTCCTTGTCCTCCACCTACACAAGTGTGTCACTTGGATACTGAGAGGTTGTCATTTGGAGACTAAGACATTGTCTCCTTATCAGCTTCAACATCTAAATAGCAGAAATACATCTAAATCAGAAGCTTGCAATTGTCACCAATTGTCCACTGCATTTACAAAAAAAGCACTATTTAAATGTGTGTTCAGGTACAGAGTCAATCACAGGAATAATGTATCAAAATAAAAGCAACCAAAACAAATTTATAGACTGAGATGAATTATAGACAAAGCCAAATAGCATAATAGCCTTAGTTTGTTCACTGTATGTTTTTAGGAATGCTCTCTTTCAAACAGAGACAAAAATATATTCGCCTGTTTCTTAAAGGAAGTTTTTTATTTAATTCTCATTTACATGAAAGAATCAAATTTGCTAGAAGTATTTATATTAAATACATAGTGACAATAATATAACTTCTAGAAATATTTTGCAATGTGACAGCTGGAAGGGCTCTGTTTATATTTGCCTCTCTTTTAAATGTCAAGTGACAAAGGTTGAGTTTTTTCCCTGTCACTGCTTCAGGAAGATGTTGATGTTACTGAAAAGAGTAATTCTATGTAATCAGACTTAGATTTGTGTCACTAACTGTTTTGCCATGTTTTATTTTTTAGCTTCCTATGGTTTTCTGTAGGAGAAGCAGTTTACTGTTGAGTGTAATTTGTAAATAAACAAAAGCTGTGGAGTATTTCTGGTGTCATCTTACGCCATAACAAACATGTCTGTTTCTTTGGGAGGCCAGCCAGGAAAAGTGTCTCACAGAAATTGCATCTGCTTTTTTTATTTTAGAAAACAGCAAATAAAACACCCACAGCTTAGGTAGCCAATAGTTTCTAGTTCAATTCCAAAGAAAAAAAAAAAAAAAAAAAAAAGAAACTCTGTAAACTCGGC